>OMLM01009341.1:250628-275057 GCA_900302695.1 Helostoma temminkii
AAGCTGAAGAATTAGTGGAAAACTAATGTCATTTTTTAAAAAGAAACAATACCAAGCTCTTATGTCAAAATGTGGTCAGCATCTGCTTTCCCTGATCTTGGATGATAATATGAACATCTTTGCACTTTACAAACAAGACCAAAGCAAGGCATCTGAATATTTCACCTCTGGGATTGGAAATTGTGATGGAATTTTATTATAAGGCTTTACAATAATCAGAAGTTTAATCAATCGTGAAAATAATTTTTAGTTTACTTATGGTTTAAATGTACTGCCAGATGGGTGAACACTGTTTATCAACTCAAGACAATAATGTTGTACTGTTAAAACATATTTTAACAGTACTGCCTAAACATGTTTTGTTTATCCACAGAGCCTTCAGAAGAACCAGCACCAAAGAGACAGAAGTGTGAAGAAACCACAGATTCATCATCATAATTATGCCAACTTATTACTATGAAGATCAAAAGGAAACATTTAAGTTCGGTCTTTTTCCCCCAAACATACCATTGCTTTTATCACGGACATTGATGGATCTTGTCTTAAGCAATCATGACCCACCTTTAGGTCAATTATTCTGGGTTGTACATCTTACCGCCTGAGTTACTTAATTTTTTAATAAATCTGTAAAATAATGGACAAATTCTCAGCATTCACTGTGGTTTATTTTAATATAAAATGAACATAAAACAATTTATTTACACCTTGACCAATATGAGGCAGAGCACTTCTCACCACAGCAGCTTTTGTCCTGTCCATAGTGGTATCCGTGCTGTACATATAGTCAAATCAGTCACATTTCTGACCAGTAGACCAGTAGGTGTTGTGCTCTTTGAGCTTTAGGTGTGTTCAACCTTTCTGAGGGAACAGCCCACTGAAAGCATCTTGAATGGCCCGATGACACGCCAAAGCTGAGGTGTATCCTCCAGCTGTGTCCTGAGGCATAGCAGCCCGCACGTGGTTCAGATACCTGGCGACACACAGAAAGCTCTTGTCAATAACAGCAGTGAGGTGTGCAAAATATTATAAAATAAACTAGCAATGCCACAGCTGGTTTCCAGAGTAGTTCACGTAAGTAACTTGAGGGTAAGTTCTTCTTCATAACATCCACGCTTCAAGTTATTTTTTCTGGCTCTCGTGGACTCTTTGATGAGATCAATGAAGACAGACATACCCATACACTAACACTGAAACACCCTGTGCCTAAAAGCCTCTCCAACATGGCTCTATTAAAGTATTATAGGTGTCTTTTATTTTTTAAGTGCTTACAGATGTATCCTGCCAAAGCCTCTATTTCAGGTTCTTAAGCAAAGCCAAAAGTCATTGTTTATTTTCACATTCATGCACAGAAAGAATAACAGCAGAGCTGTTAAATTAGTCTTCACGTCATGTCCCCCCAGTGATAGATGCCCCTCTACTGACAAGTTTGTGTTTGTTGGGGGGAGTTGACCTGTGTCCCCATGTACTTTAATCCTTCCTCCGCTGTTTTGTTCCATCAAAAAGTAGTCACAGAGGGAGAAACCTGCACACATGTTCTGTACTGCTTTCTTGGATCATCTGACTACAAAGTCCTCCAGTGACTGAGACAACACACAGCCTTGCTGGTCTCCCTTCACCATGCAGAAATCATAGTCCTGGCAGAGAGGTCTAAAGCCTTCACACGAGTCTGGCTTTGTAGCCCCTGTTCCTGTGAGCAGGGGAAACTTCAAAGTGAAACGGGAATCAAGAGCACAGACAGCTCTCTGTGATTTCTGCGCCCATTCAAGCAGCTTTATAAAGTAATCTAACACCTGTGGGGAAGCTCATAGAGCGTTGAGGTCTGTGTGTGAATAAGAGATGTACATGGGGAAAATGTGTTGCTGAGACTACACAATGAAAATAAATATTTATGCTGTTTTGTGATTCTATGAGGTGCTTCAGTGGTTTATTCATAAAAATAAAGTTGAAACATAGTTACTAGCATGTCTGTGACAAAAACACATAAAATCAAACGTTTGTGAATATCACACACAGACGACAGTGTCAAGTCTTACAATACTCAGTGAAAGTGAGAAGAAGAGCAGTGAGAGATGTCAATCAGGTCTTGCACACAAAGACCACTCATCACCCACTAGAGAAACAACACACAAGTTCAAAACAGGACGGCCAGTGATTAATAATAACTTCATTAGGCCCAGGCTGCTGTAGCCTGTCCTTCAGAGCACTTGAGGGAGGTCTTCTCATATGGCTTCCTGCATCAGATGAGTGCTATCTATTGATTATATTGTACTGAGCCTTTTTAATGGTGAAAAAAGTGGGCTATTTACAGCCTGGCTAAGTCTGCTCTTCCTGCTAATCTAATCCCCAAGCTACTCATGTGGTCATTCCTTCCAAGAAAGCTGAGAGCTCTGTGTAACTTTATACCTGCCTGCCCCTAAGGAGGGAGAGAGCAAGAGAGTAAAAAGAGAACATGAAGGAGAAGGAGAGGGACGAAGAGGGTGAGTCGGTGGATGGGGGGGGGCAGAAAGAGGAGGAAGGATATGAGGTGAAATCACCTTTGGGTGTCAACATCACAACACACTCTTCCCTTAAACTAACCCTGTCTGCCCTCTGTTCACCCCAAACACATGAGATTAGTTCAGTTCTGCTCCATTAACTCAGCAGCTGTATCTTCCTGTAAAGTCCAGCCACGTACATGTATGTACACATTACCGGTTATAGAAGTTTGTGAAACTGAAAGATAAACTCAATCCTTTTCACAGGACTGTACTTGACAATGCTGACAAATTAAGTGCAGACTGACAACACCTAGGACGTGCAACAACGTGAAATGCATTAAATATGAGCTGCATGCTTGCCTAGAAACACAGGCCAGCACTGTCTTCAATCATAAAACGACTTAACACACACCCATCTGAAACGGACGCTTCGAGCCCCTCTGACGCTACTGTTTGAGGGCACTAACATTTTCCACACCCTCCCACCCCATCATCCCTTTTTTTTCTTCCTTTCTCTCTGAGGACTGGACTGCCTTTTGTTCGCAGGGCCCTGAAATTCAAGCCGTTTAGGCCGGTAACATCTTTCACTCTCTGGGCCCCACTGGAGCATTAGCTGCAACTTGATACGGGTCTTTTCAAAGCCTTGTATTATTGGGTAAATATGGGTCACTTTGGACTGGCCCATTATGTCGCTTGGGGGGGGAGTGGGAAAAGACTAGTGCAGGTGATGAAGACAACTGAATGACATAGTATGACAGTGTGTGTGTCAGACTGCAATTGCCACAAGGGAATATGACAGGGGTTTTCCATTAGTATACACACTCAGCATGGTGATATATGAGATTCTTTCCTCCAATAAACCTCTCTTCTCAAGAGAGCAGAATTACTTACTGTAATATTCTTATGGAACCAACAGCAACACCAGTGTCACATTTAGATTTTTTTTTATTCTCAAAAGCATAATAGATGATAAAGTGCCTGCATTTTTTCAACTGCTATTCACCATCTGCTCCTTCCCCACTCTTTAAAAGAAACCTATGTGCAGTTGGATCAAAACTGCTAACAACATTTTTCCACTTGGGTCTGGAACTGAATACCTGCACAATGTCTCCTGCTAATGCTAATAACGGTCAGAGATTTTCCTGAAAATATTCCCCACTTCTGCTGCCTGGAAAACACAGCAGAGCCCCATCTCTAATTTAAAGTGAAAAGATAAGTGGTGAAATGTTCTGGAAGGTTCCATGTGATTTCCAGCTGAGAATATATGGTTCCTCTTGTGTGGATCGGCAATGGTGTCGTGGAACAGAAGGTGTTTGGGTTCTTCAGGGAAATAGCTACAAGGTTGGCACTCCGGAGGGAAAACAGTAGATATCAGAGGGAGGTGCAGGTTGTGTCGGGCCTCTTGTCTAGACTCCATGTGTTAGCTAGAATTGGATTAGGAAGAGCTGTGGAAGCTTGGGCTTGATGGAAAAGAGGTCTATAATGCTACAGTGGCTATTTCAGCAAACAGACACTTAACATTCAAACCACAGAACAGACACACAAGACAGTGGAACAATGTGAAAAAGGCTTAAGCAACTGTCTCTGTAGAATTACTACTGAGTGTCGAATGGTTGCTTTCAACCTGAAGACAACATCAACATGAAGACTTTGCATCCATTTTCACTATAGAGCAAGCTCAAAAAAGCCTTTTACATTCCCTTCAATAGCTCAGCAATGACCTTACACCAGACATCAGTTTGGCACCTGTATGCTTTCACAGCATCCTCACTGATCCAGGGTCATCATTTGTTCTTTCAGCACAAAAGATCAGAGGCTTTTTTGATTCAGCACGATTTATGACCCAAACAGGGTACACTGACTTTCAGGCAGCTGGGGAGATCAACTTTGAATTCTATTAAATCCACAGAGGGAAAAATGATGTCTACACAGACAAATCAATAAACCTTCCCTACCTGAGATGGCTCCAAGGACTGAAGCCTCATTAGCTATGTTTATTAAAGCAAAGGAGCTTAGACTGGCATGTTGAGTGCACAAATAGAGCCTCTGACAAGCACAGGGCAGGCTATATGTGAACAAACGCTGCCCCGTACTTCTGAAAGGCCAGTGATGAGGCTGGACAACAGTGAGAATGTCCGGAAGTCTTCCTTTAGCGCTCTGCTCCAGCATGGCCTGGGAAAGATGGGTTCTGCCGGGGGGTGCAGAGCCACACACCTGCCAGATGATTTGTCATTATAGAGGGGTCAGCACTCAGCTGTCACCCCCTAATCACCCATCCTACCCCTTAAGTCACCCCCTCTCCACACCCCCAACCTCCACTTCAGTCCTCCAAAAACACCCCCTGCATTCCTCAGACGGCTCCGGTTTCACTCACAGCACTGCTACTCCATCTACCCCTCCTTCCTACACTCTACCCTGAGAGAAAATGTACCCCTGTAAGAGACACAGCACACTGAGTGCATTGTGTGGATGGGCATGTGTGTGTCTGCACAACTCACGTGTGTGAATACATGTTGATCTAAGGGCAGAGCTGTTTGTATTGATACCAACGGCGAACCCATGGAGCAAAATTTTAACAGCAAAGAATGTGTGAATTGGTCCAGACTGTGGTCCAGAAACAAAGCCCCCCGCAGACAAGCCAAACACAGAGGACTCTCACAGGTATACTATATCTGTCAACAGTGGTCTTTCATCACCATGGGTCATAGGTCACACTCTTTTCCACTGAACGTAGCTTCCTCTGGGACGTGTGAGTGTGTGAGACAGATCCTCAGTCATTAGCCTACCCACTGTCCACCACATTATCTCAAGTTGTACTAGGGAGGGGGGCTGAGTATGGTTACATCATATTCTCACAAGCATACAAACCCCTTATCCATTATCATTTGTCTTATCAGCAAAGACAGGCTCAGTCTGATTCTCCATATCCCAAAAGAGAGGAGGACAGGGAGGTGGATATCGCTAACACTTAGAGAACATGTTTAGAGTGTTAACAGAAGCTTTGGGTGACACTTGAAATAAATGCTTATAGAAATACTTTCTCATGTGGAGTGGCTGAACGATGTTCTCAAGAATGCAACTTGTAGTGATAATGACTGGGAGGTATGCCTTCTTTATGCCTCTGAAAGAGAGCATTGTAGAGGTGTGCATGCTTAAATGGCTATTGTGTTATTTGTTCCTAACTTCCACTACTTCCTGGTCCAAGTGTCACCTGTCACTACTCATCCAGAACATGCTTGTGTCTTAGCCCTGCACCTCCTCCTTCAAACCTGATGGGGGCAATAGAGGCTGCCTGTATGGCTAGGCAACTTGCTTAACACCTAACCACCACAACCATGGGGCTTGGAGAGGCATCACACATCCCATTGGCCACTTGATACTTGACAGAGCATCTTTCTTTCGTCTCCTGTGCTGCCACTTGATAACTTTGCCCCCCCAGAGAGCCTAGAGGAAGGAGGAGGTGGGGAAACTGGACTGGAAAGGGAGGATAATGACATGACATCAGTGTCATCGTTAACCAAATGGGGCCGTAAACAATGGAGAAGAACATATGCTGTCCAGTGGATGGCTGCAAGCACAAGGCACACCCATACGAGCACATACAGCAAAGGGGCCTTGACAGTTAGATATAACATTCTGTGAATAAAGCACAACAGAGAGGAAGAATAGACTTTTCCCCTGGGGGATTTACTTCCACTAGTATTAGTTACCCATTTACCTCAAGCACTGAGGAGAGACAAAGAGGATTTCAATTAGAGAGAAAGAAGCAGGGGATTGAGGAAAAAAGGCAGGGGAAGGTACAGTAGTGGTAGGATGATAATTCATACATCATAGGAGAGAAATACCTCCTCCCATGAGGTGTGGGTGGAAAGTCGTCACAGCCAAGCCCCACACGACAGAAGTTTGTTTTCTTTTTCCAGCTCTTAAGAAGGAAAATGAGCCAGCTAATCCCCCCCGTACATTACCAGGCCCCAGGGGTGAAGAGCAGGGGAGAGGTACAGAGTTTTAGTCTGTTGGTGTTGTGAATCATACACACTGCATCACTTTGCGTCTATGCATAGTTACGAGCACCATCAGGCTCAAAATCAAAGCTTGCAACCCCAGAGAATTTGCGGCTGCTTTGCTAACCTCTACACAGATTAGTGTGTGTTAAAATAGTCAGGAGACATCACCTCATCCTCTGCTGGGTGTTGACCCTGCCACCTCTCGGCTGTGACACAAATAAACCTAGAGGCAAGAGAGGCTGTCATCCTTGGGGTTCCCTGCCTGCTGGTGTCTCCTTCACTGGCAATGGCCTGGTTTAGCCTGGCCTGTGTCCATCGCAGGAGGAAATTGCTGGTCTGTCTGGCATATAGCCCACAGAGGGAAAACAATAACACTAAAAGCAGACCTCTTTCATATGACCATAATACACACAAGACAAATATACCTCCCATTCTGTCATTCTATAATGCTCCCTCTGTTTCCACATGCTCGTGGGGTCAGAAATGACTCACCTACAAGTAAAAAGCCTCCAGTCAACTACAGCATGCGCTTATTTTGACTCATACTTCAAGAGAAAATCAATATTTGCACAGATCTATGGGAGGAAAAACAATAGTGATCTGGCCTTCACCAGCTTTGTCTGCTAATGGTCTGTTTACTGAGACAGACGGGATAATAGCCTGGGTGGGGGCTGGCAGAGAATCGGACAGTAGCTACACTCCACTCTTTCTGATGTAGTTAGTAATGAAGAGAGTAAGCACCTACAGTACAAGAAGCTGAGAATCAAAGCAAGGCGGTGGCTATATGTTGTGAATGAAGATGGGACACCCTGTTGACGCAGAAAGCTTTGCAAGTCAAATAGCTGGACTCAAGCCTCCACACTTCAATATCGCCTGCGCTCTCTTTTGGCTATGCAAATTTTAAGTCTGGGAGCCCCATGGCTGCAGTCAAGCTTAGAGATCTACACTAAGGAAACACCAAAATGAAAGAAGCACTGCATTTAAGTGTGTAGTTACTGTACTGGCTGTGTTGAAACCAGTAACAAAAGACACTGGCATACACAGTGACTGTAGTGTGCATGAATGAAACAAATTAGAAATCTGAGAAACCAAGTTCAGCTTAAGGTCTTGGTTATGGTGGCATGGTTATGGTGGTATGTAAGGGAAAACCCTTTTGTTATGCAAGTGACCAATAAACAATTTCTGTAAACGGTCTTATTTGGCAATGTCACACGATGTTTTAATTGACCAAATGAGAGGAAAACTATGTGCCTTGAGACATTATCTAGTAGTAGTAGTAAAAGCAGATCAAAGAACACTGCTCTTGAGGGAGTTCATCTAAGGTCATACTAACCGGCGCCTCAGCCTTCAGCTCATAACTTCAGCATCAAAGCTGCATTTGTGTGAGAGAGAGTGCATGTCTATTTAAGGCCCAGAATACGAGACCCGTCTCTCCAAGGTACCATCACTCTGTTCCTGTCAGTCTCAGCACTCTGTTGTCCCGGTGCAGCACCTTAGGTCCCTGGCGGTCAGTGACCTCTGATCTCTCTCCATGGCCCTTCCAGGCCCGTCAGGCCCCTCAGATGGATACGTGCCCTGCAGGGTTCAGAGAACCTGGGGTACATGAAAAAGCTATTCATGGCAGTTTCTAGAGATTCCTTTGCATTGGCTGTTCTCTGCATATTGGGTGAAATGAAGAATATCATGGCTGACTTGCATTCTCATCACAGGGTGGGAGGGGGGCGAAGGGAAAAGAAAATTATTTGTATGCAATTTAAACCTCATATACTCTAATTTAGTGATGGCAGAAATTCATTCAAGTGTATTCTACGGGCCATGTTTAGTGGTCCTGCTAAATACCAGAGCCAAATTCAGGGTCACTGGTAGTGCTTTTGGCTAGCTAGGCCAGGATGGAAAGATGGAGAGCTGAGTCCTGGAGTCAGGCCATCCCGGCAGGGAGAGGCTAGCAAAGCCTGCTGCCAGGAACTGAGGGCTATGATGGCACCAGTGACTATTCTGGATATCACCCTCCCACCAAAGCACTTAACATGCAGTATAAGCCAGTACACAAACAAACAAACAGATACACATTCACATAAACACGCAGACGCAAAGGGATGCTTGGAAAGCTAACTCAGAGTCACTCAGAGACCCATTAACCCTTGGCTCCAAACCAGAACAGTGAGCAGGCATCCTTTAAGTACACATTAAACATAGCTAGCTTAGGTGTGTGAGCACAAGCAATGTAAGTATTTCTTCTGTGAGTCCACATGTTCGTACGCAAGTCTATAAAAAGATAGAGTCACTTGAAATGAAGATTTGGTGGCAGTTTCTGAAGAGTGAAAATGACCGGTTGGCCTCTGTGTTAATACAGGAAAGTGACAGCAAGCTTACTTGCTATTTAACCCTTTAACTAGTTACTAGTTTCTGTTTAGTGAGAGAAAGTGCTCTGAGGACTACTTCCTTATGCAGAGGAGTGCATCCCCAGGAGAGGAGCTCCAGACTAAACACACTGCTCATTCAGCTGCTCCCCTTCACCCACCGACAAGAGACGGATGACAAGCCCTCCCAACAGAAAACCTCACTTTTTCCACCAATTATAGAAAGCAATGCGGAATGGGGGAGGAGGCAAAACTTCACAATATTATACATACTGGCATTTGGCGAAGCGCATTGAGCAATCCCTGTCAGAGAGAGATGGGCTAATTTCAGGGCGACCTGTGCCAACACAAACAACTGTTCTGGCTAGCTCTCATTGTCAGCACTTGAGGTTTGAGCCGAATTTTTCAACACTCCGCAGCGAATTTCTCTTTCCCCTATTTTCCTCCATATGATTTGTCCCTGTCCAAGATCCCAGTAAGTCTTTCATCGCATATGCAGTCAGAGCTTAAAAAATATTCTTGTAGAGGACAAACTCAGAGCCAGATGCTCATCTACCCACAAACAAAAACAAAATTACTATTTAATTTTACTCTTTCAGGTCATCAGCATGTACATACATGAGTTCATATACATAACTCGAGACCTATTTTAACTATAATGCAGGCGTGACTGTACTCGCACTTTGTATTTTTATGTACATATGCTTTCATTCAGGTTAAGTCCATCAGCTTGCACAGGGTCAAAGTGAGGTGGCAGGAGTTAAAACGTTTACCGCTTCGGTCTCTGGCTGCTGTGTCATATCACAGCACTGTC
This sequence comes from Helostoma temminkii, assembly GCA_900302695.1. Taxonomy (NCBI): domain Eukaryota; kingdom Metazoa; phylum Chordata; class Actinopteri; order Anabantiformes; family Helostomatidae; genus Helostoma; species Helostoma temminkii. The sequence continues at coordinate 260,284 of OMLM01009341.1, forward strand.
AACGTAAACATCATGTGTTTCTGTTTGTGTCTCAAAAGCAGTATTTACTTCGGCTTTGATTTTGTTTATTAAAGGCTTTTACTGTTCACCATAAAAGCAAAGAGCCACGGTAGGATATTTGGCGTATGGGCTGTAGTGTTACATTCATAGGGCACTCATAATTCTTACAGCTCACGCAGGGTTGTCGGTATGTGCCAGTCAATGAGATGGACAGCACTGTACTGCCATTGTAGAAACCTCACACAGTTGGGGTTCTATCCTCTGTGGCAAATCATCTGCACCTATGCACATCAGGGAGAGAATTGGGTTGTGCATGTGTGTGAGGGGGGAAGCTGAATGGGCACTTTTTGAGGCCCCTGTTGCCTGAACATGCAGTCTTTTCTCTGCCTCAGTATTGAGGCAGCTGTCTTTAATATAAGAGCTCAGTTCAGCCCATATTTATTCAGGTACAGCTGACAGAGAGGGAGAGACGGTGAAAGAGGCGTGGCGCTTCTTTTTCCTGGCAGCCGTGCAGCACTCCTGCGGTTTTTTTGGGGGGCAAAGGGACAAGGCGAAAAAGACACTGAAACAGAGAGAGAAACAGAGCGGCGTAGAAGAAAGAAAGTTGAAATAAAAATCATGGCTCCAGTCAGCCCTGTTAACTGGACATCCTGTGCAAGAGAGCAGCCCTAGAGGCCTTGGGGCCACCGGGAGGGGGCTCCACTCTCCAGTCTCACTTGATGGCTGTGTCCAAGACAAATCACCAGTGGTGCTGCTGTCACTGTGGGCCTTGACCAAGACAAACAGCCATGTTTTAAAATAAGTACCTGCCCCCTCACGGCCCCTTTCACCTCATCCACACTCAGGCACATCCATATCTACTCATACATTCAAGCATATTCCCTTCACAGGTCATAGGACTGAGGCTGTAGTCCAACAATTCACACTGAGGACTTTTCAACACAGTCTGCATTCTCTCTCCTCCGCACTCTTATACATTTTTACCACATCACATACGTTCCACTGTAGCAAAAAATGCTGGGGCTGCAATAACGGGGTGAGCGTGAGTGTGTATGACACAAAATGTATAGCAGATTTAAGGGTCACCATATGTGTGCATGTGTGTAAACTCTATACATATCTGAGTGTGCGTGTACAAAACCTCAAACGTAGCTGAATCACAAACTGCCAACTGCACAGAAGTGTCAGCACTATTCCTTGCTTTTACTTAACGCCATATTGCATCTTGGGAGTTGTGGTTTGTCTGAATGGTTCCGACTGTGTTGCTTCCTGCGGCCTGCACCAGTGGGACCGTTGTTCCTCACCAAACTGAACCTCATTTATCTCCATGGCAGAGCCCTTCTTCTCTAGCACTGGTCCTCCTGGACCCTTGAACTGCTGACACCACCCACCCCGCGTCCTCCCTCCTCTGAGCTCCAGCATGCAGCAAATTGTGTGAGATGTGTTTCATCTGCATATTGATTAGCCTGGCCAAAAGAAGCAGGACCTCAGCACTTCACTGAATACATAATGTAAATAAGTACCAGTTATTCTGCTTAAACTCTACTGCAACCTTAAAGAAAAACGTTTCACCTTAAGTAGCCGGTTTTCCAGGAAATTAGGTAAATGTGAAATAAATGTGTGCAATAAAAGTCAACAACTTCTATATGAAGAACAAAGAAGAATAAACTAGAACTTTGAGATGAAACATGCTGACTTCATGTTCAAATATGCACTTCTCAGCCAAATGAAGATTGCAGTCAGGGTGAAGCAGTGCTGAAAGTCAAATAGCTTGCCCAAAAAGTACATGACCCCGTTTTGCTCCTGTCACCCAATAAAAGCAGACCGCCCTCAGTGTGTGGGCAGGCTTTAGTGCCAGCCAGTTGCAGTGCAGACGGCTGGGCGCTGGGCTGTCTGATGGATAGCTTATATTCAGTGAGGACTGGACCAATGGTGTAGTGGATTGATTGGCCCAAAGGGGCCGTCGGGGGAAAGCACTTCCTGTGTGTGTTAATGGACGCTCCTGCAGAGGCACTGTGGCGGCCTGTGGCAGGGTGATAGTTGTTACTCCTTCTCTTCCCCTCTCCCTCTCTCTCTCTCTCTTTCTCTCCCTCTCTCCCTCCTTCTCTTCTTCTGCCAGACCTCCTCCCTCTCGTTTGCTTTCACTCTCCCAGTTAATCAGACTAGAATCAACTGAGACGAGCCAGGCTTTCCAAGCTGCTCTCTAGTCCAAAACCTCTACAATACACTGTAGCTATGCGGATGATTAAAAAAACACTCCAGATCACTATGATAGGAAAGTCCCTGGAAAGAGCATTTTGGTTTAGTACCATGTAGTGTGTACTGAAGTATTGATTTTTTTGATTGAAGATCATTTTTGCAATAATTTAATTCTAACCAGCTAGTACAACCTAAATAAAAAAGTCAGTTATTTAACATTGGATTCTGTTTAAATTTCATCAAGGACATTTCACAGGAAATCAACATCACCATCCCAGAACATTGTCTGTGTCTGTTCTTCTAGCCTACCTGGCACCAAATTGCATAGTCCCTTCCAGAAAACTTCCAAAGACTAGATAATGAAATTTGGACCTGCAAGTGGTTATTCTTTACTCATTCAACATTAAAACTAAGCTCATGTCAACAATAAACTGATAGTTAGTATATGGCCCAAATTATCTGAACATAACCCTGTTAGAGGTTTTTACCCAAATCTGCCCAGCTGTTCCAGTTCAGGCACTCTTGGTCCGTAGATTTCAACTTGAAGGGGCTTGTAATGGTACAGGACTTCCTCTATCCTGGGTACAGCCTGGAGAGACACCGTCTGATGCTGAGAGAACACAACAGAGAGACAACATTTAACACAGGACAATAGTTTTCATTGTCTCAGTATAGCACGGTGCAAACAATGGACAACAAAACGGAAAAATTTATTTGGAAATAGTTAAATGTCAATCATGATTTAGCACTAATAACCACCAATTCTTGACTAACTGGTTTGGAAATAGCCACTTTCATTTTCTACACACTGGTGGTTTGGTAGAGAACCAAATTGGACAATGACTGAATGTGTTTTTAGTGGTTATCACAAAAACTCAACTAGTCCTGATGAAAATAATTAGTTAAGCTTTATTTAGTCAGGAAATCACATTGAGATCAAGATCTCCTCTGCAAGGGAAATGCGAGAAACCCAAAACAAGAATAATCCAGGACAAATGTGGTCTGGTTGATGAGAAAATGTAGTTCATGCTAAAAAAAAAAAAAAGCAAGTATACTTTGAAAAACAAAAAAAAGATGACTATCAGCTATTTCCACGAATTCACTTCAAGACAAAACAACTGATAATGTAAAGACAAAGTGAATAATTTTTCTTAGTTAAAACAGTCAAAATGTATGCAGATGTATGTGTTTGTTGCTGTTTGTATTGTCTTTCTATGGTATCACCTAAAACAATGTCTTTTCCTCTCAGGTGAATGTCACTGACATTATGCAAATCCCTAGGTTTGTTCAGCTTTAATGTTATTCTGTTGGGTCTCTTTGAGTCAGAGCATCAGCAGTGCCAAGCCCTGAAAACTGTTTGTTTTAAAAAATACCGTTCCATCCATAATTTTTCAAAGTTAAGATTTCAGTCAGGCTACTCCAGATATGTTCTTGACCATGGTGATCCAGTGATAAATTACATTTTCTAAAGACACTGGAACTGTTGGATTTGGGATTCTGACATAAAAGGGGAATTTCCACATGGTGTCAGACCCCTATGTTTTCTGCAGCAAAAGATGAGCCACGAAACAAACCTATAATTAAAAAGATGATGCCTAAACAAACACTGATTTAGAGAGTTGCAGAGGAACTTAGAGAACAAGGGAAGATAAAAAGATAAGAGAGAAAATAAAGAAAAGAGGACTGGGGGAGTACAAACAACAGCACACAGAGGGGAGCTGATGAAAACCAAACCAAACGAGTAACATGTGCCCCATGGCCTCAGACTGCCCGCCCCTCACACATACTTTGGCCCATGTGAGTGCACACACATGGAAAAAAAAAGCTACCAAAACTGAGTTGGAAGTTACAAAGTCACAAAGTGATGCACTGTGATGGCAAAAGACGTTTTTTTAGCCAAACACAACTTGGTACTAATAGTCCAAACCAGAGGAAATGTCACATCACCTATATTTTAGAGCAGCGGCAGGGCTGAAAATTTATCTTCTGCTATTTGCCCCTTATACACTGAATCTGAATAATAAGTATTTCATTCATCATGTTATCATAAAACAGTTCTGTCTGCTTAATAACTTGCAATATTCAGTTCCTCAGTTGATTTTTTCAGAATGTCTACATATATGAATATTTTAATACAAACGTACATGTAATATGACCTTTATCCTCCAATCCTATTTCCCAGAATAACTTTCAGCTATCTTAACAGAACGAGTCTGAGCTTGTTGCATTTAGCAGTGGTTTATACATGCAGATGCGGGGGAGCAGCAGGGATAGTGACAGTGGCAGTGAATTAACGTTAACAGAGTGAGTTTTTCCAGTAAAGAAAAAAATGAAAGTTGAATGTCTACTACAAAAACACAACATGTCTTTTGGCTGCAGTGTGTAACTCTTATGAAATATTACCAGTGGAATAACAGGTATTCTTCTCTATTCTCTATTAATATGATAAAATAAGTCACATCAAACTTTTGTTCCTTTACAATAAATGGAACAAGAGTTTATAAAAGGTAACAAAATGTAACACATTTGGTCATTTTATGTACACAAAGTAGGAAGAAAAAAAGCACAGCACCCAACAAATTAATTATGATTGATTGATCTATATAGTTTTCACTCAACCTTTAACTCGAAGGTGCCTATCATGTCCTTTCCATTCATCCAACACAGTGGAGCCCCACCACAGACTAATGAAACACAGGTCAACCAACCAATAACCAGTCACTCTGTCTCTGTTTTGCACTTCTTCAGTCTCACCATCCATCTTCTTTCATACTTTCACCACCATTTAACTCTCCTACTGTGCCAATCAAAGAGATGCACTGAGATGAAGTGTGAAGGGAGAACCGGGAGAGGAAAAGTCTACCTTGGTGGAGAGGTGGAAAAAAAGAGCAGCAAAAAGCTAAAAGAGCAGTAAATCTGATTTTAAGTGACAGAACACAGCCAGCACACAGTCTAGAGAAATATTTGTTGCATTCCTCTGGAAGGACACCTTGAAAACTGGCAAAGAAACTTTAACACAAAAAAAACCAGCATAACATTCATACACAAGAGCAAGCTTTGTTCTTTTGAATACGCTTACAATTATTTGCAATGCATATAGTCATCTTGGATGTAAAACACGTAGTCTGACCAGCCATCTAATTCAGAGCTGTGCCCTCTCAGTCCTGGCTTGTCCTATAGTCCACCTAATAACACAGCTGAAACATTCAATCATGAACTCATCACATCCTATTATAAGCTTGTTTGAACTACAGCATGCGAATGTTGTTTTCCAAATGCTCTGGTGAAAGAAAGCAACAGGAGGGGCGAGAGAGAGAGGACCCCCAACCAGGCTCAGCAGAGCAGAAATGGCTAAGATACTAGAGCCCACTGGAACAACATCACTTCAAGAGCCAACAAAAACATCTGCTTTCACCATCACAGAGGCCCATCTTACTACCTATACAACATTATTTGTGCCCATGTGATGCTTTTAAGTTTGTGTGTAACTGGTAACTGGAAGACTCTGAATACTCCTGTGAATAATCCTGCGACTAAAATGAAACTCTGGGGGCCATCAATCTTAATAAAACTGCAGGAGAAGATGATTTGAGGAAATCACTGTTGCGCTGGAGGGAGTATTCTCCTTCTACTGCTCTCGAGAGCCTCCTTCTTCAACCTCAAGTCTACACAGAGTCTAATGATCTAGTAATACCATCTTCAGTCTACCGGTCCGGTACCAGTCCAGTGATTGCGTGGAAGACTGTTGAGCACTCTACAACTCTTGGAAGATTGAATTTGGTTCATGGTATGCAATTTCTGAAATTTGCTGTCCATGTTAACAGTTCCACCCGGAAAAGCGACAGGTAAAGCCAATCTGCGACAGTGATATCAGAGACATCAGGTGACTTTTATGGGACATCTCTCAAGATACAAAAGCTCTGCCCTTAAGGCAGACTGTGTAAAAGTTTCCCCTAAAACCATAAGATGGTTGAAGATTTGCTGTAGATAATTTTGGAACAATGTAGTTGACAAGACTGACCACTCTTTAAAACTATTTTTATGTTGTATGGTTTTTATGCAACATTGCATGCTCTAAGCCACTGATGCTGCTGCTTGGTTTGCTTACTCCATTTTGATGTTTTGTGCAATTTTTATTTCAAATTCTTGTTAAAAAAAACACAGAACATGCTGGAATATGAAGTGCACAATATAAAATAAATGAAATAAGAAGATCAGACTGGTCAAAAAAGAAGGCCCTATCACAATGCCAACCTTTACTAAACGTTCACTTGTCAACAGACGAAATTTGTTGTGGGTCACCACTACAAATGCCACCAGATACATGTGCCTCACACACAGACGTGCTGCACAATCATCAGCACTCTCCAGGCCCCCAATCTGTCCCCTGACTCTGCAGCTCAGCAGGACACGTCAAGGTCACTTAGAAACCAACCTCTCATCAGCACCTACTCACAACAACACACACATACACACACACACGGTTGTCTAAGATTTGGGGTGCCACAGCTAGCTCATGCAGAACTCCAGGAGCCCCTTTCACTAATGCAAAACAGTGCTCAGCATTGTATAGGGGATAAATGAATAAGCCTAGTTAGGGGCCAGCCCAGTGCCATCCCATCCTCAGCCCTCACTTCCACCTTGCTCCGTGGTACTGCCAGTGCTTCTGTATGGATAAAGAGCTTTGGGCTGCTGACCAGCCCATTGAGTAGCAAGTAGCAAGTGTAAAAGCTGCTGCCTACATGGTGCCTCCCCTCGACTTACAAGTTTAAATATAACTGCCTGATCAGTGGCAGCTGCCCCAGCGCAAAGCCCCTAAAGCTGACAACTCCTTTTTCTGCTGGGCTTGCCTAGGCCAGCTTGTCTGTGGGCAAGGGTTGTTGAGGCCAACCTAAACAGGGCCAAGTCAGGGGCAGAAGTGTGAATGCCTACATGTGGTGGTGCCAATCAGGGCTGACAGTTTTCTTTACCCCATGAGCTGGGTCTCTTTCTCTAAGCTCCTGCAGCTATCAACCCACTTCTCAGCAAACCAAATAAAAGAGCGGAGGGCAAAGGTCACACACTCTCTCACATAAGATCAACCATCTACATCAATGTTTTATTTGTCAAAATTTTTATATAAACAACAACATGAATACCTGTGTGCTAGTATTTGTGTGAATTGAGTGAATAAAGGAAATACAACACAAAATCGTGAAAGGGTTAGTGGGGGTTGCGGTGAGAAAATAGCAACAACCTCTCAGGCAAAACAGGTTGAGCCAGTCTGCCAGAGTAAAGCAAAGCAGAGCTTGGCCTGCACTGACGAGTATGTCTAACATGCAGAGGTCACTGTAGAGGACAACTTAACCAAGTAAAACAGGCCTGAGCAAACAAGCCCACAGCTTGAGCTTGTGTGTGTGTGTGTGTGTGTGTTCTTGTGTTTGTGTTTTCTATGGTAGTCAAATGCCACTGCCTAAGTGTAGAATGGAATAAAGCCAGAGAGAACCCAGGGTTATTTCAGCCAGCTACAAATCTATGTTTAGGGATAAACTTTCCACCCACATTTCTGTGAGTCGTACTTTGTTTATGTGTGAGTGTGCCTCCTGCTTTCATTAAGTGCCCATGCTGGCCTCGTCAGGTATGTCAGCTGCTCTGTCGACTGTGAGAAGTGAACTGGGCCTCAGCAGTGCTGGAACCCGGGGCCTTTCATTTAAGATGGCGCTGAAAGCTGTCCCAAGGTAGAGAGATTCCCCAACGGTCAACTGCTTTAGGAATGGGACACTGAAGCAGCTGAGGACAATTCCTAACCTCAAACGTACACTCTTATACCAGAAATTTATATGCTAATAACCCTTAACTCATGTCTATGTTTTGCTCAGAGCAGGTGCCAAGCATGATGACAAGAGTCATCATGTGTCAGACATCAACAAGCAACCTGTTTAAACTGTGAATAGTTGCCTTCCTCCACAGAGAGTCTCTTTTGATATTAGCGGGCTTCTATTTTAAAAGACACTTTATTCTTCAAAGGATGTTTACTCAGACTTGGTAAGGGAAGTGTGCTTTTATGTGTATGTGCATGCACCCGCACACAAGGTTTGTGTGTTTTGGTTCAATAGACTGCCTACAAAGTGAGGGATTAGTGAGTGATTCCAGACCATTCCTGAGGCAAGACCAGGCCCATCCTACCTCATGTCACACCTGGACTGAGACTACTTTCCCTCAGGATCGGCCAACTTCCTCAAACATCCATTTTAATGCATGATAACACAAGAAAACAAGAAGAGGAAAAAAAAACAGTTTTGCAGTTCCCTTCACCAGTTCCTGGAAGATAACCCATGTAGTGCCAGCATGGCTGAGATGTCTCCTTCCATGCTCCCCGTGAATAACATGACACAACTAGATCTAACATTGGATCACTCTTTAAATAAAGACTGAAGCCGTTGGGAAACAGAGGAAGAATTGGCATCCTCACATTCCACGACCATCAGATCCAACAGTGACGGCTCACCTTGGCCGAGGGTGAGGCAGATGGCTGAAGTGCTGAGGGCAGGTGGTTATGGGTGGGGATGGGAGCTTTAGAGGCACCATGAATTTTGATTGGTGAAGCTGCACATCACCAAAAACATCCAGATGAAAAAACAAGAGGTCATGAAACACTCTCCCAGCCCATTCATCTCTGTCACACCCAAACTGAGTATCTTTTGTGTATGTGCTCCACAAGAGAATACCGATACTGGGACCAATAATTATGTTATGGATGCTTGACTGTAGAGAATCAAAAATTTCCAGAGCCAAAGGCTGTTTTCTTAAAAGCCAAAAAGCAAATATGGTTATAATTATATAACATTACTTGAATATAGAATAGAATAGAATCTAAATTGTCTAATAATCTTATATTCATTTATCAATGAACTGATTGCACATTCAAGCACTAATTCATATTGATATCAATAAAGAGAGGAGCACAAATACACTCAGATATTCAGTTATAAATGTGTTTTTGCTTATTTGCCTCCCCTACCCTCTATTGAAGAAAAAGTGAAACACTGCTTGGAACAAGGAACCACAACCTAGCAGATAAATGAATTCCAGCAAACTGCAGGAATCCACCGCTCTGTGCTGAAACCCCACCAAGTCAAACAGAAGTCATTCTTATGGACTTAGAGGTGAAGGGAAATCCAAACCCACACGTTCCCCTGACTCAAGTCTCTCGGTCCAACACAGCAGATGCATGGTGAGACCTCTGCTCCACCAACAGGAGCTCAGGGACAGGAAGATGAAGAGAAATGGGAAGAAAGAAGCTGAGGAAAAACAGTCACAGGAGAAGCCAAGAGCAACATAATCACGCTGTTTCTCTCTCCATCAGCAAGTTTAACTTTGTGCTGTATATCAAGAGAGCCAGAGAACCACATCCTCTATTTAGATCAATTTAATGCTTTTGGACAGACTTTACACGAGCTGTTTGCAAAGTCTCATTGATTATCACTGCATCTGATTATTTTCCCAAGACATTTCACACGTAAAAATGAACAAAACCATCACACGTAGACAGTAAAAGAGACTGCTTAATTATACCTGCCAAAACCTAGCTCTAGGGTCAAGAGTAGTACTAAGCAGATATATCTCCTACGCATCATTGACTGTGGGAAGACAACCATGTCCCATAAGGGTCTGCTGGGGGAGGGAAGGGGGTGATGACACAGAATCATCTCATCACAGTAAAATGAAAATATATGACCTAAAATTTGAATGGCAGCCAAATGGAAGACCTCTACAGACACGGTGAGCATAAAGCTGCAACCTCAGAGCGACCAGAGCCCTGAGCCCACATGCTTGCTCTGTGGGTTGCACCTCTCGCCCAGAGGAATGTGATGACAAGACTGAAGACGTGAGAGCCTGTTCCCGCTCTGAAGAAGCACAGGAATGGAAGAACATCCCCCTTTGAAGGTCTGAATTGTTATTGCCACTCGGTTGTCAACAAGCACTCCACATAAACTATATATCAGCACAAAACTAAAATCATGACCTTTAACTGTCCCAACTAACCACTAGTGCTCGATAAATGAGTCCACACTGTTAATGCAGCATTGGTGCCAGTGTGTAATCTGGCAAAAAAGAAACTATTTACACATTTCTAATAGACTAAAAGATGTGAATTCTGTAGTTTCTTTTCCCTCACACTGTTTACAACACAAAAAATTATTGTGTTAATTGTGTAGTAATTGCGCTGTAATAACTTGCATAATCCTTTCTGATAAACCAGTCGACATCTGATAAGCTTTCAAGTTTATGGATCAAGTTCTAAAGCTGAACAAAGGGAACCCAATTAAACAAGAAGAAACAAGAATTCAATTGATCATTATTTACTGGTATACAATATTAAATATGTGTCTGTGGCAAAAGTATGTGAACCTGTGTCTTCAGTAACTGTTGTTTGTTGCATTGCTGCATGATGCACTTTGTGTTGTATCAGAATTCGTAGCGCCATCAAAAATGGATGGTGTGGCATCTTGGTTCAAACAGAGCAAAGTGGGCTCCTGTCATGATACTACCACCACCATTAGGAACCGGACTCCCCCAGGTAGTTTTTTTTCATCATGTATACACATAACCAGGTTTCTAAATAGCTTTTTACAAGGACGCATGTGCGGGACAAAGGTTGCCGACACTCCCCACTTTGCTAATTTCACTAAAGAAATTGAAAGGGGAGATCACTAAATGGTGATTTCGATTTTTCAGGCTGCATACACCTAAAATCTGTGAATAATGTGTTAAGTCGAAACATCTCTGCTCTCACAGACTTTGTGCACATCTGCCTGTCCAGTTAGGAGACCTCCATAGCTGTCCTGTGTTTGGTGGAAGCAGGAGTGATTTTATTAGTTAGGAACATTGATTAATTGTTTTCTTATTCCTACTCCTACAGGTAGGACCAAAACTGTGTCACTCTATTTTTCTCCACTAAAGAGTGATTTCCTCTGAGACACATAGTAAATACAGATCACAGGTCATTTTTAGGCAGAAATAGAGAACATTCAAAAGGGATCACAAACTTTGAAGCACCACTAAAAAAGCATTTAAAACAAAAACAAAACTTACTGGTAATTGACTGGTCATCCAGAGCTGAATATGTAAATTCTAATGCATCCACATACTATATATCTGAGGGAAGATGAACTAAGATTAAAGAGCTAATGTGCCTGAAGCATTGCACTCACCATATGGATTCCAGTTGAAAATAGACTGGTGGGTTTGACTGCCTGTTTCTGCTGCTCTATCTGGGTCTCCAGCTGGGCAGCACGGGCCTTGTGTTGGGCAAGCAAGATGGTGGCAGGAAGTTGAGACTGTTCCTGCAGAAACAAAAGGGATTTGGGATTTTATGGGAACCTTAATCTGTGTGTGTGATGTGTGAAACTTTACCAGGAACCTTTCAACTCAATCAAAACATCTCACACTTGTACACAAAAGCGAGCAGTCACCCCCTCCACCCTGCTACCTCCTGGACATCTCTGTCAAACTGAATAACCATCAGAATAGGGTGCTTTCAGGCTAGCTGCCACATTATTGATGCAAGCCATATTAACAAAACTGTGGCACTGCAGGGGACGCTGCTTCAAGTGCACTGCGCCGCCTTCACCTCAATAAAATGCAAGGTCAGACATTTCAATTTCTCCAGTGGAGTGTTGCCAAGCACAGAGGTCTAAGAACACAAGCTTGGACATGTTGTTCACTGAAGAGGTAGGACATTTTTGATTGGGTGGACAGTAATGGCAGGACAGTCTAAAAGGTGTCTTTGTATTGAACACTAAATTGAAAACGATTTAATGGCTGTTCAGACTGCAAAAATATACCACCTTGACTTGTGAATTACATGGTCGGTATAGGCATATAGTTAACATGCTTCTCATTTCACAGACATCTTGTAGATAAAGTGATTAAATTAAAGAAAAAGGTGCATAACTACAGACAAAAACTATAATAAAGAAGTGTGTTCCAAGTTCCTAGTGATGTATTTAATTCATTAGCCGCTGCCCCAGGAAACAGTAGCAAAGACCTCTAAATATATGCACTGGTGTTCTTCTAGTGTGCTGATGTCAGAACAGTGAGCTTTGCGGCCACTGGGATATACAGATGTCAGAGCTGTGGAGACTTCCCTCAGGGGGGTGAGAGCTGATCTCATCTGCCTACAGTCACCAGGCCCTGTGCCTTAAACAAACAAACAAACAGCTTAGCCTGTTATCTCTGATGGTCCTTCAGCAGCCACTCTGCAGGAACAATTACTTCCAAAGCTCGCAGCTCAACACAATGGAGCCAAGAAGCTTTGGAATCACAGAATGAGAACAATGCAGCCTGCAGGACAATGACTGGTAATAAGCTCTTAATGATCTCACAGCAATGGACCCTCAGGCTGAGGGTGTGTGTGTGTTTATATGTTCGAGATACACATGGAACATCTGACATAAGGTGACATTCTCTTTGCATCTGTTTATGCCTCTCTAGACTTATCCAGCTGTAAACGTGTACATATCATCTGTTTCTCACCAGTTCATCCAGCAGAGCCTGCTTGTTCTTCTTCTTGGCATTCAGCTGCCTCTGTTCCTCCTGCAGTGCCTCCAGTCTCCGCTGCTCATTGCCCTGCTGCTCCAACAATAGTAGCTCTTCCAGCTCCTCCTGTTCTCGAGTCTAAGAAGACAGATGAGTGAAAAGGAGAGCATGCTGCAAAAAAGTCATTTGAACTGGATCCTGAATCCCGGCAAGCTTCAGTGATCCCATATTGTACCCGACCCACTGACAAAATCTTTCCAATATTAATTTTAGCACCAGATTATAGTTACCAATAAAGTATATATGTGTAGGAAAATACACCTGGTACCTACAAGTTTAACCTTGTTCCTCTGGATGAGATCTCTATTCTCCCTCTGGTACTGCTCCATCCTCAGCTTGGTGTTTTCCACATCTACATTGTTTGTCAGATTATACACTACACAAAAAAATCAACAGTTAATATATTCAATCCAAGAGTATTTTGTTCAAATCCATGATACAATTATTTTTAACTCCAGTAAAAAAAAGAGTTCAAGACTGTTACAAAGATAACAATTGCGTCCTGCTAAAATGCAGGAAAAAAAAAAAATCACAGAAAGTGACGTTAATGTAGAATTTTCCATTTGATGGAATGGTGCAGCCTAAAAAAAAGGAAAAGAATAAAAACCACACACATCTGGCAATTCAATATTTCTCTCAACTTAAGTGAGATAGATCTTCCAAAGTGCACTGGAGCAGGCACATATAAAATGTACAGTTATGTGCTGTTGTCAGGTTGTGGACAAAAACCTCAACTATAACTTAAATAGAATTTTACGTACAGCAGTTATTTATTTAAACGTTAATAACAGAAAAGATGGTCAACTTTCAATGTACCAGTGTAAGTCCTCACACCAAAACCTGACCTACAGTAAATCACTGTTAAAGTTTAAAAACCACTATCATTTTTTTCCATGTGTTGCTATTAAATGAACTGGATTATTCTAGGGCTTTTTTGTTGCAGCAGCACACTTGACCACTGGGACAATTAGCAGTGTGATTGGATGCACCATTTCCAGGTCTACATCCCTCAAGTAACAGTGTATGGTGGTTTGCCAGTCAAGACATGTGAGCGACAGCAGAGCTACTCCCTGTTCCAAGCCTCTGGCAGGCACTAATGTGTGCAAAACATCCCCCTGCTCATCCAAAACTAAGAAAAAAATCATTACACTAGTAAGCATCCCTCTACCCTCCACTTCAGCAAAAGTCTCATACCGATGTCTTCCACTTGCTCCAAGTAATCGTTATATTCTCTCAGGCTGGGGAAGTCAAAGTCTCTCTTGTTATATCTGCAGAGGAGGAACAGAAGTGGTGATACAAACAGTAAAACTTGATAAAACAAATATGCACTGACATTAATTGCCTCCATTAAATCAGTCATTTTATAATACAATCTCTGCATTCAGCCTAGTAGACACACATTAGATGTCAATTAAGGGGCTATTATAGAACAGATGAGAGGGAGAGAAAGAAGGCAGGGAGGGACAGAGAAGTAAAAACCTGGCAGGGAAAGAGCCTTCCCATTTGAGCCCCCCTTGGGAGACTCATTGTCTACAAAACAAACAATGTAATGAGAAAGACAAAGGTGGCTTAAGAAGTGGGAGGAGGCATGAGATGACACATAAACATGCAGAGCCACACCCTCACCCTCCCAGTCCCCCTCACTCACATCTTTAGCACCTTCTTGCGAATCTCTACCTCCTTATCTACGGTTGGGTCTTCGAAGAGCTGCACACGGAAGTTGCTCTTCCTCAGGGGAGTGTCACACTGCACACAGTTGCCTGAACCGCGCACAAATAGCATCTCCACACAGTTCTCACATCTGTTGTGGTGAGAGAAGGCAACAACATAGTAAATACTACCAAGGGTTGGATGATTTCAGAGGTGACCCTCATCTGGCAGACCTACAAAGTCAGCTATGTGTGTTTGAGTGTGTGTGTGTGTGTGTGTGTGTGTGTGTGTGTGTGTGTGTGTGTGTGTGTGTGTGTTTGTTTGTCTGCGCTTGTGTGAAAGAG
>OMLM01009343.1:0-21896 GCA_900302695.1 Helostoma temminkii
GAGGGCAAACTGGTGAAGATCTGTGATTTCGGCCTGGCCAGAGACATCATGCATGATGTCTCTGGCCAGGCCGAAATCACAGATCTTCACCAGTTTGCCCTCACAGATCAACACGTTTCTTGCAGCAAGATCCCGATGGACACACTGCGGTAAAATAAAATAGAATTAATAAAATAGTAGAAGTTGTTGGTTTTACTCTTTGTTTTTTTCTGCACACTAAACTATTTCACATGCAACCTCACCTTCCAAAATGCATGAAGTTGTCAGATAACCAGAGGAACTGCCACACTGGTACTGATAGGGTATTTTTCTAGCTGGGCTAGCTAATAAGATTACTTACGGTTTCTACACTGAAGCTATAGCATATACACATGAAAGTGGTATCAATCATCTCACCTAACTCTTAGCAAGGAATCAAATCTCAGCGTTTGTAAAATTGTCTAAATATAATTAACTTGAGTAACCAGCTAAAGAGAAAAATATAACTTCAATGACCTACATTTTTTGAGGCGAGAAACTCCATCCCCTTTGCGACTTGGTAGCTGAAGCTCAAAAGATCCTCATAGGTGAGAATAGGAGAGTCACTGATGATAAGATCCAATCTGCCGCCACCTGGATACAATGACAAGGTGAGATGATAAACTGGAGATAAGAAGAAGCTGAAGAGCATGAATGAATGAAGATATTGTCTTATTGTTGGGGGAACTCCAGCTGTCCTGTGACTACACAGCCCTTTATATGCTGTAACATTTGTATGTACATTCTCTACGGTCTTTGATCAAAAAGCAAACTGTAATCATTGATTTATATGGCTAAAACAATTCATCTGTTCATCAATTCCACTCACAGATTAAAGATACACATAAATACAGCTAATGTCCAGACAGTTCCTGCCCTGTGGCCAGCAGATGGCCTCACTCCATACTGTACTTCATGTGCATCTTTCTCTGCTTTATTTCCTGTTTATTGCGCAAGCTTATTCGCAAAACAGAAAACTAACTTTTGTCAATACTTGAGAGGGTATAAAGCACTACATCATTTTAGTCACATGACTCAAACCTTGTTCCTGATAGATGTCTTGCTGGTAGGGAGACTCGTACGGAAAGGGCTGGATGTCTGCATACTTTATGGTGTCTGTCTGCTCCTGCATGGGCACATAGACTGAGGGCTCATCTTTACTCATGTCCATGTATCCTCCATCACTCTCACTTCCAAAAGACACATACCTGGAGACATGCGTGAAGTTTTAAAAAATGTCCTACACAAAACAGACCTGAATATATACAAAATGTTTTCTACATGTTGTTCTTCTCACCCTTTTCTCTGGCTGAGGGGAGTGCTTCCTCTTGAGATGAGACAATCATCATCTTGGTTCTTCTCGGCATAGTACTGCAGGAAAGTGTGTTTGTTCCTGTGCAGGTAGTCCACCAGGTCTCCATAACGACAGTACTCTGTCACCAGGTACAATGGGCCTGGTAGGTGGAAGAAGAAAATCTAACTTTAGGATTTACCAAACACTAATTTTACTTACTTTTCACCCCAAATAAACATACATCCAAACATGTATTAAACTAGATTTAGGATTTCAATCGGGAAATTCTGAAAACATAAAATACAAGACATCAACACAGTAAACATTCACTTTGTGAAAACTGAAAGAATCTAGACAACACTTAAATGTATTACATGCTTTTTAAGAACTTGTCATGGTGTCCAGCACTCCATATTTGGCCATTTCCTGTCTCTGCTCGCTCCCCGGTTGATTGCTCAATCTAATCAGCCTTATCACTGACACCTAGTCTCTCCCCTATATAAGTAGGTCTATGGGTCCTTGCCAGTGGCCTGATTTGCAGTGCAATTCATCCTGGTGCCATTCTTCAGCCATTCAGTACTTGACCTGAATTTCTGTTACTGAACCTGATAACTGCTCTGACCCTTGGCTCTGTAGGTTTTGTGATCTCTGATCTTTCTAATCTCTTTCTGGACACCAGTTCTGTGTTTGGATAGTGGATTTGGATTTGTTGTTATTTGGAAAACCTGTTTTTCGACCTGTACAATATCCTTTATCTGCTGAGTTTTATACTTACCTGCAATCCACCATCACTAACTCGTCTTCTGTGTGCAGTGTCAATTCTGTCCCCCTCTGGCTCCCCAGACCATTACTTACCTGTCCAATCCTTGGCTCCTGCATCACAGGTGTCATCAGACTAAATTTGTGACCATCTGGCCAAGAAAATTGACTTGTCTGACAACCTGGAGAACCTGAAATATGCTGAATTCCCGAACTCACTTCATTCACTGTTTCCCATAGACTCAATATCATCCTGTCATAGCATCCTGGTATCAGATCCAGAGCAGATCTTAGATGCCAAGGGTGCCACCATTTTGAGATCACCTGCCATCTTGTGTGCCATTCACCTCTCCAGACAACCTGCATATTTTTCATCATGCACTCCCGTCGCCACCAGTGAGCTTGTTATCCCTTATCTGCTGAGCTTTATACTTACCTGCAATCCACCACCAACTCATGTTTTCTGTGTGTAGAGTCAATCCTGCCCCCGTCTGGATCCTTGGAGAATTACTCACCTGTCCAGTCCTTGGCTCTTGCATTCTATCCTGCATAACATCAACCTGACATTCTCTATAAAAATCTTAAATACCTGTCCAGTATTGTTAGACCAAAATGTCAACTTGTGACAAAACTTATAAAATACATCTGCTTCTTCCAACAGTGAAAACTGAAAAAAACAAGTATTGCAGGCAAAAATAGTTTAAATATTCACCTCACTAATCATCCCATACTACACTTAGCTTAACAGCTTTATATGGGACAGTTGTGTACATTTTTAGTTTGGACACTTCAGAGATGAACCTTCACAAACCAGAAAGTTTTAATTTCTATTGATGGCTACATCTAATGCATAAACAAACAAAATGTATGTGGCACTCACCGTGTTTTGTGCAAGCACCTAGCAAATTCACAATGTTGAGGTGAGGACCCAAGTGACTCATGATCTTCAGCTCTGACATCAGGGCCTGGGTCTCGCTCCTCCTGGCTGTGGCTGGATGGAGAGAGAGAGCAAGAGAGAAAGTGAGAGCTGTATAAAAGGTAGAACAGGAGAACTAAACATACTGAGACCAGGACACACAGTGTCCTTGCCAAACTGTTCAATGACCCATTGGCTTAAACCCCAACCAGGCTGGCAGCCAAACTAAAGCTCAACAGGCTACTGCCCTCTCTGTCCTCACAGGAAAAAGGCACTGGTGTCACAGTGTTTGACAGCTGCACAGGGGACTATGCTGTGGTCTCTACATTGTTCACACAAATACGCACAAGGCTTTCTGTTGAGTTTTTACATAGCATGTCTTACATTTGAGCATTTTCACTGCCACTTTTGTGCTGGATTGAGAATGAGTGAGACCATACGCAGTTGCCTCGACCACCCTGCCAAAGGCTCCTGATCCAAGAGTGCGACCTGAAACACAAAGAAGGGCTCAATAGGACATGTTTTTGAATAGAGCACACAAACCTGAAAAACTGAGATTTCTGTTCATTAAAATATTACAGTAAAAGGAGGTTGTGTTGTAAAGTGTTCAATAGAAATTTATATAGATTATTTTGAAAAGCAAATGTTTAACAGACTCGAAACAACATGTTATAAAACAAAACAGTTAAAAATGAACTTTATGAGGTGAAATTTAAGACAAAGATGAAGTTTAACAAACTCGGTTTAGTATTCTACCGCTGACCTTCCCTGATGACTCAAAAAACTTTTATTTATCTCTTTATGTGGTTGTATTATAATTCACTGTATTCACTGTGTTTATATAATAAGAACTATCTCAGCATTTGAAGTGACAAGTATTACAACACAGCACAAAGAGGAAATGTTACAGAACATCTTGTTAAACGCTACACTTTAGGACCACAAAACCTCAGGACACGTTAGACGGGTAATTAAATTTTTTTTCATCTCCTTTTTACTTATGTGGTACCATTTTAATTATTGTAATTTTATTATCTTATATGTTAGTGGATTGATTACTTTTATTTATCTCTTCATGTGGTTGTATTATAATTCACTGTATTCACTGTGTTTATATAATAAGAACTATCTCAGCATTTGAAGTGACAAGTATTACAACGCATATGTTTATGTTTATATCCCAGTGTTCTTAATGACTTCAGACCTGTTGCGCTAACATTACATGTCATGAAGACATTTTTGAGACTGGTTCTGCAGCGCCTGAGGTCCCAGATGTCGGACTACCTGGACCCCCTTCAGTTTGCATGTCAGGCACACATTGGAGTGAAGGATGCCATTATTTTCCTATAGCACAGAGGATACTCGGACCTGGAGAGGCAGACAGATTGTGGTATTAAGACTCACCCAGCACCAGATTGTCTCGGGGCATTTCCCAGGCCAGGTCATAGGGCAGGTGAATGGGGTCCACGTAGATGTACTCATGCCCATCCTGGCTCACAGACTCTATCACTTTCCATCTGATCTCATAACGAGGTTTCTGAGAACAAAAATAATACATCAAGTCAATACTTTGTAATTAGTATATCATTACTTGTTATGACAAACTTAAAAAAGGCAGCTGTTGAATATATGTCCATCCTACCTTCCTCCATACAGCGATGAGGATGATAAAAGACATGATAACGATGACCACTAAGGCTAAAACAGCAGCCAGTACTGCCACCTGAGAAAACAGTGCTGCAACAGGCAAAAGAAAACAGAACATTATCCACAATGAAAGTAATAAATTGAAACTGAAAACATTGAAGGTGTCTCAGTTTATAGCAGACAGAAAATTGTTCTTTGTGTACAATGTTGGCCATGTGTTTCTAAATAATTTGACTGGCATTAATACATATGTTTTTCTTGTTAATAATCTCAATGTATCTCTGATATATAAACTTTTCAGACTAAATTGTTTTTTCGAAACTACCATCTGCCATGTGTGTGTTTACTGTAGTTTAACCCAAATGTGACATAACGGTATATTCCCTTATTTCCATCATAAAATATCAAAATATACTCATTTTAATATTCTTTTGGATATGTCCTTAAACTGACACTGAAATACAACAAACACCAAATGATGACACCTACTGCTGGATATCAGTTTGATGTCTCTTCTGTCGATCAACCCAACTTGGTTGCTGGTCTCACAGCGAACTGTGACCTGTTGGGGTTTGTAGAAGGTCACCTGGCTCCGCACCTGACTGGTTTTACGGGTCTGGTTGTAGCTCACATTTGTCTGAATGCTCAGCTCTTCTGGCTCTGGTACGAGCAGCTGCCACAGTTCTGTCTGATTGCTACACCTACAGCAGGACATGAGATCAGCAGTTTGACTCACTCAGATTACAATAATTAAGTGTAAAGTCAAACCATATGCTCAGGATTTGAAATCAAATACATTTCTGTGTTTGGTCAGCCCCCTAGTGTTCAATGTGTGACAGTTCAGTAGCAGTGGTGGTATGACTTACTTGAGCATGCTGTCACAGCTGTACCACTGTATGGTCGGGGTTGGTACCCCCTCTGCCACACAAGTCACTAAGTGTCTTTTCCCTGGGAGGTGGTGGTCAGTCAGGTCTCTAATCTGGGAGGGAACTACACACATGGGGTGCATTGGTCATCAGTTGTTACTCACGTGAATAAACACATTAATATTTTCTATTCAAAACTCCTTGTATACTGTGACAATTGTATGTTTCTTTAGACAATCTTTCACCTTGGACCTCTAGCTCAAAAGTCACTTCTCTTCTGACATCTCCATTGGTGACAAAGGCGGTGTAGAGGCCTTTCTGCTCCTTCCTCACTCTCACCAAAGTGAGAATAGTGACATACCTGAGGTAGAAAAAATATGAATAAAGATTGAGGAAATATTTCAAATATGATAATGCACTCATCTTTTCCTGCAGGTTGTATGAGCTGCCAAACATTTCTCACATGTATGGAACAGATATCTGAATATAAAGACGATACACTGCAAATGCCTGATAGAAAGCTGCATATCGCCTCTGCTGTCTTGCACAAAATGCATCTGTGTTTTCTACACAATGATGCACCCTCCAGGGGATGTACTGTATCTTCCATCATTACTCTATAAGCTTACTCTATAAGCCCATACTACTTGTTTGCAATTGCATTTAGCATTGTTTATATACTCTGCATAGTGTTTCCTTTTGGTGTAGAGCTTTTCAACAGCGTTCTTTGAGAAACACGGATGTGAGTTCACGGATGGTAGTTCTTTTCACCTTTTCTGTCAAAAGACCTGAAAACTCTGCTGTTAAGGGGCAAATGTTGTATGTGTTTTCTTATAACCAGCCTACAAGAACCTGCAGGTCCTGCTAACTGCTCAAAATAGAAAGAAGACTGTGTGTTTTCACTTTGTTTATTTGGTGCTTCTGTTAATTTGGGGTTCCTGTGAACAAAGAAAAACATGGTCCTGCAGTTACAGCTTTGTTTGGATTTTTTCTGAAAGACATTTGTGAGTTGTGACAGGTATTTTGTGTTTATGGTTCCTGTGTGATGAATGATGAAGTCCTGCCCTCTAGAGAGTATTGTGTTTCTCTCTGCAGAGGCCCTATCTAGTGATGACTGACAAGACCTAGATGCCTCTGGAAGCTGTCATCATAACTGAGATCCTGTGCTAACTGTGCTAACTGCATTATGCTATTTAAGGCGTTTTGAAGGCCTGAAAACCGGATATCTCACCTGATTTCTTGTTCTTGTCTAATTATAATGGTTTTGTCATCCTTGATGGTAGTGCCATCTTTGCTCCAGAGGACCTGAGGGGGAGGGTAGGCCTCAATCTCAACTCTCAGCTCCACATTTTCTTGCCACTTTGCTGAAATGTTTTGTTGACGAGAAGGCTTCAAATCCACAAATCCTTGTTCTGAAGAAAAAAACATAGTATCATTAGTAATATATAACAAATGATAAGGAAAAAAATCTCTTTTTATTTTGTTTTAAAAGCCTAAATTAATCTCCTAATCGTACACTTATTCTTCTTTGGTGTTCAACCTTTACTGCAAGTAGATTTAAACACTGAGGCTCGGGAGGCTGTACTGTACCGCTGTGTTCTTGTTAAAACATGTCTGTGGCCAGACAGTAGCTGTCTTTTCCACTGAGATGTCCAGAAAGACTAAACTGTCGTAGTCTCCATGGAGAGTGGCAGTTCAAGTAATTCAAGGATGTCATAAACATAACATACCTCACTGCATATAGAATAAGCATTTTTTGTTGGCTCTCTACCTGCTGCTTGAAAGACAATTTTGTTTCTTAAAAGTTGACTGAATGTAAATAAACTGGTCAAAGTCAAAACATGTTACTATACAGTTACTATACCCCAAAATCTGACCTTTAGTTTTTTTGATATCATACATGGCATCCACACCATGTCAAAGTTTAGTTCACACTTTAAACAGAAATAAACTGAACTGATCTTCATTTCCTTTAAAAGAAGCCCTTCTCTAACCCTGACTTGCAAAGGTTTGGATAATAAGCAGCCTTCTTGCTGTCAGTGAAAGACAAAAATAATCTGACCAGCATCAGTTTGTTTTAGTTAGTATATGTATATGTTCATGTGTGGGTCTATCTTACCAAGCACAGTGATGTTGATGCTGGCAGAGGCAGTGTGGCCTTGGACATTCTCATTGACATGGCAGATGTAGTTTCCGCTGTCGGCAACAGTGGCATGAGGGAAGATGAGGTAGGAGCGCATGTTCATGGTGGACAGTTCGTCTGTCAGTGGATCAATATCGGCCTTTTAGAGAGAAAACGTGTACTTTCATTACATTTTTATATCAGCTTGAATACTGAAATTTAATCCATCCAATACTGGTGTAATGAGCATTTGACTTTATTTTCTTTAGCAGTTCTGGTGAGAAAATCTTCACTGGAAGATGCCTCCTCCTTAAGTAACTGATTTTATAGTTTAAATAAAAATGTCAGTAGAGTTTGTCAGTAAAGTTTAATAATCTAAAATGAATCATAGTTGAAATTTCTACTGCTAAAATAAAATGTGTTATGAGTACAATTTTACAACAGCATAAAGATTTAGGCGTGTCTCTACATCTTGATGCAATTTGGGCTGAGAGTGATCACGAAGGAAAAGCTGAACAAAAGCGTTTGTTCTGCTCCACTCCTACTCACCTCTCTGTTGGGGATATCCCAGGAAAAAGACACTAGCTGCCCTCCATGCACTGTGCAGTTTACTGTCAGCGATTCCCCCTTCTTCAGCACGGTCTTTGACGCATTGATGTAGGTGTCAATGCCCTCTGGGACTGGAACGGGAAGAGAGTGTGGGGGAGAGACGGGAGAGCATTTATAAAAACAATATGTGGACTGGCCTGTTTTATTATTAATCTGTAATTATTTATTAAACTGTTGACACAGAATTGAATTTGCAATCTCAGCTAACAAAATGTCCATTTAAGTACAAAATGTTCTTCATGTTGCTCCAAATATTTTTCAAAGTGACCTCAAGCCAAATGGTTGCAAAGGTCCATCTTTTTCCTCATTGTCTTTTAAAAGTTGTTGATGGACAATTCATGGAATTTTTCATGATTCATGCTGATAAACTTAAACAGTTTGTGTGTAGGCTGAGAATTAAAGGGACCAACTCTGTGTGCATTTGTGGATTCTGTGGAGCTTTATTACACATGTGGGTGACTCAATTAATACCACATTTTTATTTTGGGAAGAGCTGTTTCTCTCTCCATCTCTTTAAGCTGAACACTTACCAAAAATGCTGAAAACGTTGAAAGCCTGAGACTCTTGCACCTTCCCATTCAGCTCTCCATGACAAACATACGTTCTGTCCTCCACTCGTGCCTTGTACCCCTCACTGGGGACATACAGCCCCTTGATGGGAATGTCATTGTCCTTCTCGTACAGGGTGACTTTGATGCTGGGGTTGGTGACCATACAGGGGATGGTGCTTTCCTCACTGGTCTTAGTTACCATGCCATGGGAGCTTTCGATGAACCACACATCATGATCTAGAGACATACATGTGACTCATTTGATTATTTAATATCTGGACAAAAAATGTTGTTTATTCAGTCTTTAGCTATGTAACTCTGTGAAGATTCTCAGTCATCCAAGTGGAGTTATCTGGAAGCTGAGTGACTGGCTAAGCTGTGGCTCACTTCCACCTTCCATTGTTCACCTGATGAGCCTATTCATGGAGAAGTGTGAAGTGAAACCAACCAGGTGGATAAATTTGTGGTCTGTAACTGACTTTGCTCAGACTCGAATACTCGTACCTAACAGAAATAAGTCCAGCTGCCATGACTCAACTTCCAGATTTAGATATGTAAGTATAATTTACTATTTTTTCAGGTAGTACCATATTCTACTATTAAAAATGAACAGTAAATGCACCATTGGACATCACTGCATCAGAGACTGCAGAAAGAAAAAATTCCCTTAAGTGGTCTAAACAATAATTAAATTTTTTAGCACCACCATTAATTTTGTGCAATCCATGTGGGACAACAGTGTTCCAAAAAGCAGGTGTTCCAATAGGCTGCAATTCCCCTTATGAATATATTTAATTTTCCAGTGTTAACGCACTTCATTGGAACAGTAGTACTCATAATGTACTTAGATTTCAGATATAATATGGAATTCAGACAGTTGTTTCTTTTGCTTTTTTATGAGATAGTGAAATATTTCAACCTGACAAAAGATTGATATAATAAGTCAAATCTAAATCTTATTGGTTAAATAGTAAACAAACCAGACCTCACCTGGGACAAACACAGCCACCTCTTTAGTTTCTCCAGTGTGTTGATCAGTGCACTGATACACCCCTGTGTGCTTCCAGTTGACATTCCTCAGGATCAAAATGGTGGACGTAGCACTGCTTTGCACAGTTTGGTAGCTGTCACCACTTTGAATTTGGAAGTACGGCACATCTTCCCTCTTAAACTCCCAGGTTGTCTCTCCAGAGCCTGAGCAGGTAAGGCTGAGAGAAGACCCCTCGGCCAGGACAAACTGTTTGTCATCAGGTGTGATCTCCAGGCAATACAACTCAGTGCAGAAATACAGAAGAGCTGCAGTTGACACAACAAGAACAAAGATCAGGCTGGAGGTCAAAGAAACAGCAGCATGAGGTCAAAGGTTAGAGCAGATCCATTCTGCTGCTAAACGATGAAGGATATGAGGTGTCTGGAGCAGATGAGCATGAGGATAATGTTACCATGTCAGTGACAAATGTATTTAAAATGAGCGAGAGCACTTCAAGAGCAACCCATCAGTTGTTCTTCACATTAAAGTATAGTGTTATTTCACAGACTGGGTAGCTATTCAACAACCCAAAACACTGTAGGTGTAGAAACACTGAATAAAACCTTTGGAAAAACCCTATCCCTTCATTTAAAAGTTCATTTCACTACATTGTAATAAGAAAACTCCAGTTTAATAAATACATCACTAACATTGCTGCAAAGCTCTAAGCTTAACCACAAAACCAGCGATCCTGATTGCAGATTGTCATTTTTGTTGTTATATGGATTGAAAGTGAGTTCTCACCTGTAACTGTGACTGTCAGATGGAATCTGAACTCCGTCACCCTCCTCATGGTAAAAACCGTTAAAGTACTTTATTCTGCAAGAAGATAGACGGGATAACAGTTCAGGTTAAACTCTGTGTTTTCCAGTCAAAACAACAGCAAGAATGTCCAATTTGAGTTCATCCCAACGAACACACTCCACCAGAGTTAA
Source organism: Helostoma temminkii (assembly GCA_900302695.1). NCBI lineage: Eukaryota > Metazoa > Chordata > Actinopteri > Anabantiformes > Helostomatidae > Helostoma > Helostoma temminkii. Next base: position 10,748 of record OMLM01009343.1, read on the forward strand.
CATATATCCATTAGAGAGATAGTGCTCATATTATGATGGATTGATTCCTGCCCTAGTGAAACCCAGCGGGTCGGGAGAGTTTGGAATATAAATCACATTGTTGTCAGAACCATCTGCTTCCAATCAAAGAAAATGACATAAACAAGGCACTGCCCATAATAAAATGACACAAACAAAAAACATTTCATTTCTTGTCAGACAGTGTTCTTTAATGGTTTCTGGCCGGCAATTATAGTCTGAGGTGCAGATGCAGCTCACTCTGAAGTTATTTGATGCCTCACTGCACCAGGACAGAGAGACAATGTCTGGCTCTTTTTGTTCCTGATTCACCAGCATTCTGCCCACTAACAAATAGGTCACTGTGTGCAGTTGTGCAACACACTCACTGGCAGCAATGATGGGCCCAAGCTATTCTAGAGTCCCGCTGAGCCATTAATTGGTTTTGGCACAAACAAAAGTGAAAATGAAGGCATTCACAAATGCTGCTGACACAGGAGTGTATGTGGAGGGTTGCTATGGTTTTGTAATAATAATGGGATATCACACTGTACACCAATGTGGTATCAACATCTCAGTATTAATTCAGCAGTTATTGAAATGAAAGGTGGCACCATCTTAAGAGTCTCTCATCATCAACTTCAGCCAATGTTAGTAACGACCTTAAAATGCCCTGCAGTGGCAGCGGAAAAGGCTGAGGAGGAGGGGGGTGGGTTGTTGTTATGTTTGGGATGGGGGTGAAGGTCTGCAGTACAAAGAGGTCTGGAAACAGTTAAGGATGGATCACAGGCCTGTACACAAGAGAGTGGGAAAGGGAGAGAGGGCGGAAGAGTGAGTCTTGGGAAGAGCGAGGGTGGAGGAGGAAGACAAGGAGGCGACCAGTGGAAAAATTGAGAAATCTATCTTGCCCCACTTACTTGATAATGAAATGCAATTTTACAGCTTTTTTACTATTTTAAGATGTTGGACTATGATTAAGGATTATATAATTCAACACATGTGGAATATGACATTTTCCCATCAGAGATTTACTAACTGAACATATGTGGCCAATTCACCTCTAAGACTGCACCCACGACAAGACAGTACCAAAGTTCCTGTTGTTTATTTAAGCATCAACAAAGGGGAGATCAATTTAGCAGCGATGGTGATTTGCCAAATGTTCCAAAACTAACCTGAAGCCAGTTACTCAAACCAGATACACGTTGAATGTCTAAATTAACTGCCTCTGGCACTTCCGGTCCCAAAACGAAAAGCTCTTGAGTTGCTCTAAAAACATGACTGGACCATTTCCTCCCCCGCCTTATGGTTCTAATAAAAAGAGGTGAAGGAGAGAGACAGACAGGCAGCAAGAGAGAGAGAGTGATAAACTGTTTTCTATAACAGTTACAGCTGATAGACATGCACACATAAACATTCTTGCTGGCAGATAATGCATGCTGCATGCCAGCATAACACTACCACTCACACTGTACACACAGGCATACACCCCTGTCCTCCACACACTATCTTCACACACACACACAGAGTGCTCCCTCCTCTCCATTCTTTTGTCACTGTGTCCATGTACAGTTCACGTTCCCACAGTGTTGTTCCAAAACTTTCCCAGGACCGCTGATACACTGGGGACCCTGCTGGTGATGACGGCAAGAGCGGAGGGGTCACCTCATCCTCCAGGGAGTCCCAGCAAGCAGCAGCGAGAGACTGTCCACTGAGGAAGCCATACATCAGCACTTACTAGTACCAGTAACCCCAGTGTCAGTGATGATGAGTTCAAACGACAGCAGCTGAGCGAAGTGACGCCAGTGGCATGCGTCACTTGGCAGGGAGCGCTATCAGATCTTAATGTGATTGGAAGCTGATACTATATTTGCTAAAACAAGTCAACCTGCTATGCTAGGGCTACTTCAGATCTAACAGCATAAAATATTCATTACTGAACATGAACCTAGGTGTGTTTCAGTCTTTTTTTGGGAGGGGGGTCTTTGAAAGTGACGGAAAAATAATGTTTTGCTACCGCAACATGATGAGGTTTTATGTTGATCGAAGGGCAGCAGGAGACTCTATCGCCCCTAAAATGGGAAGTGCTGACTAGCATCAGATGGCTAGAGAGAACTAAAAGACTGCTTCAAAAAGGGTTTGGAGAGTTAAAAAGACTGAACTGATGCAACAGTAACATCAAAGTAGTGCTCTTGCTGTGAGGAAACATTTATAGGCCTACACTGTCAACAACATAGGTGTTTTCATACTAATCTCTGTCCAGGTCATTGTGCAAGAACAGACAATATTATGAAGCTTTAAAAGGATCAGGACACACGTGAATCTGTCAAGTTGGTTTGGCTGGATTTCAGTGACTATGTGTGTCACTTAACATCACTTAGTAGCAGTTTGATCCTCTAAAACACAAAGCTGCTCTTCGCTAGAATCATACAGTGGCTCTGAATTTTGATGAGATCTTGTTATTAGGATGGCTTCAAAGATCTGCAAAACATTTTTCTAACCCAGATGTTTATTGTTGTTTTTTGAAATTTTGAAATGAGATATTGTTGTCCCACAATGACCACGGAGGGCTGGAAAAAAAACATTGTTTATGTAAGTGATGGCACAGTAATCACCATGAGGGATGAACTGCTTTATGAGTTTTCCCACAGATGCTGGGAATTTGGTGGCTGATTGACCCTTCCTGGTTTTCATAAACAACTCTGCTACACTCAAAGTGTCACTAACTAACAAGAAAGAATGAAAAAATCAACCTCAGCAGGATGCATGCAGCCCACGCACAGCTTCAGGATACAACGTGAGTGCGTAAACTCCAATCCCTCAGCAGCCTGTAATGCTACTTCTGGGATTATCTATATATATACTATTGCTGCATGTTTTATTTAAACATCTGGCTATGATAATGCAGGCTTCAATGAGGTGGGAACTGCCAAGTGTTTGCTCGAGTGTGTCCCAAGGGCAGGGGCATTGGGAGAAAGAGTAATCTGTAAGAAAAATGTCCAAAAAGCTTCCACAAGTACAGCTGGAGAACTCTGACATCCTGTATGGAACATTTTCTGGCCTTGTGGGGGTGTAAGCAAATGATGCATGAATGACACAGCAGACCACCACAACCACTTACCACGACTACAAGAATTGCCACAATAGATGGCAGCAGTTGGACAAAATGAAACTTCTACAGTCATAAAAACAGCTTTAAATAACAAACTGCACAGAATCAGCAATGAGGGAAACCAAAAGCACAGAGCAAAGAAAGAAAAAACAAACAGAAAACTATCAACATGAGAGCAGACCTATTAGATCAATGACAAAGCATGACAAACCATCAACACGCCACAAGAATACTGCACAAAGTGCCAGACAGTGGTTGAAAAAACAGCAAAGGGAGCATGCAGACATACAGAGTAGAGTTTATGGGAAATACCACATCAAAGCGTAGAGTGGGACAGCAGAGGGAGCACACATACAGCCTTACATCACAGACGGTGCTGTTTACTCTGAGCAAGTGCACAGGAAGCTGTGATCTGCAAAACAAACATCTCCAATTTAGCGGCCACTTCTTTCCAATGCAAACAATTATAGCTGAGAGATAATATAAGCTATCATTGCCACTGAACACTTTATTAGGACATGAACTAAACCCCCGGCACTAGAATTACTACAGAATCTGCCATATTCATCTTTTATAGTTGTCTTTTTTAGAAGGACGTTGGATGTTTTTGACATGTGTGTAATGCAGGACCCTGGCGGGGTCTGTGGGAAGAAAATGACCCAGTGAGTTTTTGTCAAAATAAACGTCCATTTTTATCACTCGTCTTGGACACACTAAACCCCATGAGGAAAACCTTCTGGTCCCTTGGCGGCAGCCCCACGATGCACTGCTCCCACTGCAGGCAACCCCACTGTCCCCTAACATGACTAATGCACATACTGTACATTGTTGGAGTTGTAATAATGACTGATAAAATCTGGGTTCATGAAGGCAACACACACGTTGGTGTGGATCACTATAAGTAGAAGTTCAGAGGTGAGAGGTGAGAGTTACCCAAAACAATGAGAAAACCAAAACAGTGAGCTTAAAGAAGCTAAAATACAAGCACCCTTTAAGTTATCATTTTTTCATTGTTAAAATAAAATAAATTTAGCAGCTTCAATAAAAAAATTTAGTCATTCACTAAACAGCCCTATTCAAACTTTATATACTTTTATATATACTATGATAAATATACTCTGCATGTGGGTTGGGTTACATTTGCCACCCTAGAAATTTTTGTGTTCAGATTTTGGGACATACTGAGGCTGGAGGGAAGTTCTTATTTGTTATTACAACATCTGGTTTGTCAGGTTTGTTGGCTCACTTACACAAACTAGATTCCCAGTTACCCAGCTGGACACAGGACATTTCGAAAATGTCTGTATCATCACAAAACCAGCTTACATCCTGTAACTTAAGAGCTTGAAGCTGCACTGAAGCCAACTCAAATTTGCATTATCAGATTCAAGTACATAAAAAAAATTTAAAAAATCCCCTACTACTGCTCACAGTGACTGTGGTCTTTCCTCAGAAACCAAACTGAGTCTGTACTCTTGCTAAGGCAACACATGTTTGGGAAACTGAGGATTTTGGTTTGCTCCCTTTCAAACAAAGTTGTTAATGCTGGTTGTAGAGACAGTGGGGGATGTAAAGGGCTTCTGGGTAAAACTGATGGTTGTAGAACGACAGCCTTAGATGTGGCTAGTGTTTGATATCACTTTAACGATCTAATTTTCTACTCATTTGGCAATCTAAATGAAAGGAAAAAGGATAAAGGTTTGAAAAACTAAAAGAGTGCTTGTCATTGAAGTCATGTCAATATTTCCTTTTTACTGAGCAGTTAATTGTTGGGTTGCTGCCAATTAGACTATAATTTTGTGCATACTCTGTCCCAGTCATAGCTACTGCAAACCGTTTCTGTACATACTGTGGAGAAAACAGAGAAATCAGATACATTTGTTGGCATAGAAAACACTGCATCCTCCCACGTTTTCTTTAAAGACCTCCACGAGGGTATATTACCACACTATCTCCTCTTTTTTCCTGAGAACCAGCAGTCCTATGAATACTTGAAGGTGCAAGACCCCCAACATGCCTCGTGAGAAACAGAGGACGCCTACACACACTTCTAGTCCAACTCCTCTTACACACCCACAGTCCCCCAAAAACTGGAAACAGAAACAGCTGAATACAATTAGGACTGACTGGATTTGTATTTCCATTGCTTTCCTAAACACAGTGATATTGGGAAGAAGATAAATAAAGGACAACAGCAATTAAACATAATGAGGCTGGGTGATAAGTTGTGGTATTATTTCATTTATAGTAATTTCATAGTTGTAGTACTTAGGCAGTTACTTTCTATTCATGAATATGACAAAAAGGAGCAAGGCCTCAAAAATTACCATTACTCTTAGAGCTGTGTAAGAGAAATCTAGATTAGCCTATACTTTCCATTGTGTGGGATATCCTTATCTTGTGAAAGCAACAGGCTGTTTTTGGTCCCTCTGTCCTCTTGTCTGACTGCACTCTATCAACATTTCCTGCATGTTTTTATTGGCGCGAGGCACAAATCCCAGAGAGAATGTTGCTGTTTTAAAAGATTCAAACTAAAACTCCCTGTTGAAAATCTCAATTTTACCTAATGAGGTTAATGCAGAGAGGAAATCATAATCCTTTACTAATATTATAGCCATGTAGCGATAGAAGACATAGTCGCATCATGTAGTGTGCTAAAGATAGCAATACCAAGACGTAAACAAGAGAAGGGACAGTACCGCATTTAAAGTTTTACTTAATGTAAACACTGAAACTAAATCTTCAACAAAAGGTGTCTCTGTTTATGGCACTCTGGGACAGTAGCTAAGCTGTCAGTCATATATGAATATAAAAACAAACCTTCAACTACAAAAGAACATTCAGGTGTTTTTCCAAAATATTTAATTTACTGACGAATAAAACAATCATCATGTTATCTAAAATTTGAAACACGCTGTCACAATGTGAAACATTATGTTTAAGAATTTGAATACTTTTGGTCATTTACTGCAGATAAGTTATAGGTTACAATATTTTCCCCTTCATCTTCCTTACCTGGGAGTATTATAATATTAAGTTCAGGCATACTAGGCAAATTGCATGAATTAAAAATAAATAATAATCTACTATTAAGTAGGATAAAATGCACATGTACAACCAGATGTGCTTACTTATTTTTCACCACTCTGCTCATATGTATCAACAACTTATGTTGCTAACTGTTGCTTGTCTAAAAATGACACCAGTCCATGTATTTTCCTTCTAAAGATTTGTTGTTGAAACATTAACATCATAAAAGAAATATTCCCTTAAGGAAGTGCAGCAGGAGTGGCCGAACACTCTGGCTGAAGATGAGATGCAGCTGCGTGTCAGCTCTGTGTGAGTGGGTGAGTTGGAAAGAAAGAGGGAATGAGGGGGAGGCCAGATGGACATGGCAGCTATACAATACAGGATGCTATATCGTAGCTTAGTACCACTTAGTGAATAGTGTCTTACTGCATTACAAAAACGATCGTATAGAGGGCCATCTCAAAAGTGAATGATAAATCAAGAATCAGACTATAAGTGACCACAAGAAAATGAGTCAGGGGCTGTCATATTTAAATATAAAATATATTGACTAATCAAAAAGCATAAAAAGCATCACATGATAAAATGCCTGAGACACCTAAAAAGTTTTTAAGTGTATGTTTGCTCCAGATGTAGACAACGTCACAATAGTGACACCAGAGGAGTTCTTCCACAGCTGTGTGTTCAGCTCACACAGGATAAATCACAAGTGGACAGAATGAGATCAGTGTGTTTCAAAACTTGCTATTGAGCTCAAACTGTTACTTTTCTGCTCTCTGGAGCATATGTAAGCTGAATCTGACTCCTGGCATGTTTACTGCATGGTCATAATGTGAAGCACATTTTCATAGAGCGGCTGGCATGCACATAGTCCTCAGAGCCAGGAAACAGCTGATGATGAAGGATTAGGTCTGGGCCCGGAGAACGGAGCTGACTGGGCCACGCTGCATCAGAGCTAAAGAGAAGAGCTCTGCTGCAGTACATACCAGCAGGCTGACGCACAGGGAGAAAAATCCCCACTAGTCAGAGACAAATTAAACTTCACTGTGTTATACAAATCTATCCTATAAAGATTTGTCAAAGTGAATTTACTGTTTTAAATTTGGTGCCGTGTCTCACAAGAATCATCCTACAGATGGTAAAAGTATGATATGAATGCAATACAGTCTAACACCGCTGATGGTAAAAGTATGACATGCATGCGGTTTTCCAACAGCTCATCTGCAACAACAGTACGAGACAATCCCTGAACCAAAATATCTGCAGAGGCAGACAAGAACAAAATCTTCAAAAGGAGACTCGTAAATGAAGAGGAGGAGAGCGACAGACATAAAACACATGCTAACATTGTTGTGATCACAGCCGATGTTACTTGAGATGCTCTTGTATCAAAATGTTCTTCTGTAAACAGAAGATCTATGTGCACTTAACCAAACTGAGAACTAAACATCACAGCGGAAAAGCTTTCAGGTGCTAAACATATGTGGGATTAGAGGGAAAAGACATGCATGCCACATGTGTCTCAGCCATGAAATAGCTCTCATAGCTATAATGTAAGTCATAAAAATGTCTCTTGTGATGAATGCTAGGAGATGATTCATCAGATTGTTTAATTCTTACCAGTCCAGAGTTGTACTTTTAAAAGGATGACCAAGGCATAAAGCAGTAAACGAATTCAAGCTGGCATGTGTTTCCATTAAAAGGAGGGTCCATCCACACTTCAGCACAGAGGATGACAGATCTGATATCACTGCTCAACTGTGGCTTTTCCATGTAGCTATTCAGAGAAGATTGATTCTTCTAGGGACTTTCACAGGGGAGGAAAGAAACTGATGGTTGGCTATGATGACCATCAGTTCGCTCAGGGTGACTGGAGAGGGCTGTCTAAACAAGCTCTTTAGCAGTGAAGCACAAAGTGAAGCGCATACAAACAGCTTGTGCTACAAAGCCCAGTGTGTGTGTTTGTGTGTGTATCTGGGACCCGGGGATACCATGTCAAATGGGTTCTCTTAGCGAGAAGGTAAACACTGTTAAAGTTGCACTATGTAAAGACTGAAAAGGTACCTATGTACAAAGATGCAAGCCATCCCCATACTGGTATTTGAACAGGTTGTTCACACTCTTTGACGTTGTAATTCCTGTTGTGTACACATTCAAGTATGTGGGAAACAAATACTACCAACAGAGGCACAGTACCAATAACTGCTGTAGCATCACAACAAAAGCCTTCAGTGTTAAAACTAGACACTTTTCGTGAGTTGGTATTAATTCTGATAATTTTATCAGTTTAAATCAGTGAAAACTACAGTATACAAACTAACAGTTGTAAGGTTGTGAGGATGAAGCGTGTCCTCACTGAAATTCTGCTTGCTCCCCGTGCATGTTAAGTCAATTGTCATGACTTTACAACTTCACTCCTGTCAACGGCTTCTAAGCAGGTGTGACTAAAAGTAAAATCCTTGACTGTGACAAAGACTCAAGACATCTTACCTTCAGAGTGATCCTGGAAGCAAAGACAAGTCTTCTCTCTCTCTCTGTTCGAGAAGGTTACTGGCCAGTGGTTGGTTTCCTGGTCTATAAAATCAGAGGAGAGATTTCCAGCTGGTTGTCTCTACAGGGGCTGCTGCTTCAGATGTATAGATCCCTCAGATGTTCAGAGTCTGAGGTTAATCTCTGCTGTCCTGGGAGTCCGCTGGAGGAGGTACTGCTCGGAGCCCGGCTGTTTGTTTAGTCAAATCACAGCACCACAGGGGTCTCTTCTTTCTCCTCTCTCACACTCTGATAAAGCCTGCCCACCACTCCCAAAGAGTGCTCTAAGTTTCTTTCAAAAAAAAGTGTTCCCAAAGGAAACATGCGCACCAGCATACACACTCCTTCACTGACAGGATCACACCAAGAAGAGTGTTAGTGGTCCAGCCGTGCTGAAGCTGAGAGCGAGCAGAGAGGGAGAGGAGGGAGGGAATAGCGAAGGGAAGCAGAGTAAAAAGAAAGAGAGGGAACTTTCAAAAAAGGATTGAAGAGAGAAAGAGGAGAAAACTTCAAAATACAGATCAAGTTCTGCTTGTTGTTCTTAGGTAGCAGCTCAGTGGTCCCAAGCTGGAGTGATTTGTTTATGAATGGAGTTGCGAGCAACTAGAGGTGAACTGAGACAGTCTCTGTTGGCAACAGCAATCTGGACTGCGTCTAACCGTTCCATAAAACAACAAACACAATAAAAAGAAAGAGAAAGAGTGAGAGAGTGAGTGAGAGGGCCAGGAGAGGAAAAAAAGAAGGTTTTGGCAGAGCTTATGGTGGCCTGCTTTGGAAACAAACACGGAAATCTCAGTTTCTCAGGAAAATAACCACTTATATAATCACAGTGCTAGAATCAGGTGTAAGTGAGGTTAAACACATAGGATACTTTTACCTTGAGTGAACTCGATTCTCTCAAAATAATCAAATGCCCTTCTTTGTCTTTCTTTTCCTTTCTTTTCACTCCACATATAATAACTTAACATCTCCTTCTGTCCTCACCCCTTTATGTCTTTTCTCTGCTCTTTCAGTGTCTCTCTTTCTAACACGTGCATGCAGAAACCATGCAAATATGTCTGTTTTCAATGGTTGTTTTCCTAATTTTATCCTTTCCCAGGATGTGAGTGAATGGCTTGAAATTCATAACACAACCCAGCAGCTGACAAAGTCCTTTTCTCTCTAACAAGGGTTTGGGCAGACAGAGGGGAGGAGGGAACAGGGGCTTAATTGGACAGTAACCATTTTCTCCTCTAATTGTGAGACTAAATCTAAATGCTACTAGTAATTAGGGAGGCAGTGAAGCCCTGGTTATTAGATAGGAGGGGAGCAACACCACCCAGGACTGTTCCACCTTAACGTCTGTCTAATTCTGTCCGTATAATTAACACCTCAATGCAATAAATCTGATCACAGTCCCATAAATCTATTGTTGGATGTTTTGAGTCTTACAAAGTCAATAAAATGTAGTCACAAGACCTAACTGGTAATCTTGCAGCAATAAGACACATCATCTTCATGTTCACATAAGCAAATACTCCTCCATACCTCCATTATCAGCCAGAGATAAGACTCACACGCTGTCTAAACATCCTGCAGCAAACCATCACTCTAACTAGACACAGAGTGGAAATATTTTAAGCTTTAAGAGTGAAGACTAACTGCTCTAATGCTGATAACATTGTGTCAGCTATAGCATGTATTTAAAATGGAGTAGTGGAGAAAGAGCTCGTACGGAAGTTTGTATTGCTTTATATTTAGCAACTGTCCTTAACGAAATGGGCTTGAAATCATTTTGTTGCAACAATGCCCAGACCATTCAGCCTATCCCAGCAGTGGTTTCTCCCATTGCTGATCTGGATTGTTGCCACAGCTTGAGTGCAAGTGATGTAGCTGAGCTGCATTCTGGTTACAAGTTTGTGTTTTGGGGTAAGAACAAAAGTCACTATGGGCCCATCAAAGCCCCTGTGAGTGGGGGAGGGAGCTAGAAGGGCTGAGGCTGAACTCACCTATGTTAGATGATAAATAAATCAGTTTTAAGTTGCACTGATAAAGGATATGTAGTCAACGGCTCTTCAAGGCTTAATTCAGATAATTTCATTCAGAACCAAACCTGAAAATGAGCCACAAAAATAGGACATCTGCAAAACACAAAAACCAATTTGCATATTTTTTCAGCAATTCATGTAGAAATGTAGAACTAACTACTTAATTGACTAGACAGGAAATAAACTATATATTTGAAATACGTCACTACTATAATTGGTTAACCATATTTTTGTTCTTTTATTTTTCAAGAAAAAAAATGTATCAACACCTGTCAAATATGACAATTAAAATAACTACAAGTTAGAGCCTTAATTCAGTTGCATAGATATCATCATAAAAGTACTAATACAAGTAAAAGTACTACAGTGTAGAAATACTTAAAGATAAAGATAAGATGGATATCTTTTTATACACATTTCCATCCTCACTTATTTGCTATGGTTGTATCTAATA
>OMLM01009343.1:22396-32994 GCA_900302695.1 Helostoma temminkii
TGATTGATTTCTGATTTCTGATTGCTGATTGTCTACACATTGAATAGTGGACCATATGCTTGGGGACACCTGTGTTTTAACCTAGGACCGGCTGAGGACCTGTACTGTTACCCTATTGAAAGGATTCCTGTGAATGACCTTGGACTGATTATTAAATCTGTGTGTTTGGATTCCCCAAGTTACAGCTGCCTCCACTAAGACCAGCTCTGAAAACACCACCAGCTATCTTGTAGATTGGGCCTTCATCTCCACTTCCGGTAGTACCAGCCAACTTTGTAGTTCTCACTTACCCTCTGCTTAGTTCCCCTACAGGCTGCCTCAGCCCTGCTCTATCTGCACTCTATCACTCCACCACCTATCTGTAAGTCTGATCTCTTCATCTGAGTTACCCTGCCTCCAGCAAGTGAGTACAGGCTCTTGTCAATTTTCCCAGCACTCTGAACCTCCATTAATATTTTCCCCTGTTTCCAGACATTGCCACTGAACCACCCTCCTTTACCGATCCTCACCATTCTACCAGGACTCCTCCAGCTCCATCACCTGCTCCGCAATAAAACTTTTTCTAATCACTTATCCTCCCTTTGTGTTTCTTTTGGTAATATGGAGCCAGCACCCCAACCTGGCACGCTCGCCGTTACATATTTTGCGTTAATCTGAATTGGTTAAGGAACTGCAACTGGCACAAATGTAGTGAAGCAAAACATACAATATGTCCTGATGAAATGTAATGAAGCAAAGGTACAAAGTGAAGTGTATAGTACATCCATCCATTGTCCTAACCACTTGTTCTTGCAAGGGATGCAGGAGTGCTGGAGCTAATCCCAGCTGTCATTAGAGAGGCAGGGTACACCCTGGACAGGTTGCCAGTTTATCAAGGGGCTGGACTCACATTACATCTATATTTAAGTTGAAGTCACCAGGTAACTTAACTGCATGTCTTTTGACTGCAGGACATAACAAAAACTACACACAGAAATGACATTTGAGCCCATCCTTCAAGCTGTAAGTGGACACTGATAACCAAAAACTGTGCTGCCCCATGCAAAGTAACTCAAAATTGTACTACAGTACCTGAGTAAATGTACCTAATTATTCTCCACTAGAGAGATTAGAAACAGGGGAAAAATAGAGAAACTAACACTGGTACCATCATTTCCTGCCAGCTCTGTACTCCAAGGAAAGGAAAAGTAAAGGACAAGTCTAAACACAGACAGGCCACCTCACACCATTAACACGATTAAATGAAAGCAATGAAATTAGGGTGATGACTTATGATGCCAAATAAACTATTCAACCTGTATTAATGACCTTTTTGTCATTTTTACCATAATACTGTGCTAAAGTGCAAAGAATCACCTTTTTTGTACAGCATTTTAAAAGTTGATACACAAACACACTGTGACAAAACATCCTTTTTTTTTTAGAGTTGTTTACTTGTCAGCTTTTAAATGTATTGCAAGCTTTTCACAGCATGTGTTTGATGTTTATGTTGCATTTAATGCCTCAATGTCTCTCCATTACCACAAGCTTGATTCATGTTGACAGCTGTTACTGCTGATAGTAAGTGTTCTTTCTGATCAAGATACAGACATGAATCTTTTATGAATACTTTAGAGGATTCAGATGCAGATGAATCCATAGACAACCTTGAGGATAACCAGTAAATTGCTTGATGTTCCGAGCAGCACTTTAACTCAATGTGGAAAATGTATCAAGCACACAGCAGGTTGGAGAAGTGTTACTCTTTGTGTCGTTTAAAGCCTCACACACCTCCATTATTCAGTTCTTTGCTGACCTCGTGTGGTTGTTTTACATAGAGAAGTAGTGGACGAGAAATGTATAAAAGTTTCCTTACTTCACTGTCACACCCCTAAACCGTAAGCTCACGCCACAAAACACATGATTAGACATCTTCAATATTCAACTTGTCTTCCTTTCATTTTAACTATTAAATAACAGGTATAAATAACACAAAATACAACACAGTATCTCACTAAAATCCAACTATCTGTCTTGTCTGTTTTATGTAAGTGAAATGGGGAAGTTATGTTATGTTCAAAATAAAAACGTATACATTTTCCACCCATTTTAAGTGGCGATGCATTGCGGTAGACCTGCTAAAGGCTGAGCTCCAGAAGAGGGAAGTACTTTAAAACAGGCTGTTTACTGCAAACCACATCTGCAGCTACAGTTAAAAATAGTTTTGAAAAAAATATTTTCCATTTAAAAAGGTCATGTTTACAGTAAGATGTGTTGTAATTATGAGGGGTTTCTCAACATCCTAATGAATCTATGTGCTTATATGAAATCGTTACGCATGTTTAATAGTTTTTGTACGTTACTCAAGTGTAGATATGTTATTTCACAACACAAAACACAAACGACATAATGTCCATGTAAATCTTAGTGTATGGAGAAAATAAAATAAAATGTTCTAATAAACATGTTACCTCCCCTTAATAATAATTAATATGCACTTTTACTTTGTTACTTTTAATAAAGTTCATCTGAGCTAACCCTTATTTTACCTTATTGGACATTTCTTCACACACCTTGCACTATGGCCTTATCACAAAGATTCACCACAGGCAGGGTTAATTCGGGCCTTTGCCCAAGCCGAGCAGGCAGTTGGGTCTCAGGTAAAGCGTGACGTCATGATGATACTTTTGAACTCCTTGGCAGTAAATCTATAAAGGTGTGTATTCTTACTGCACAGGTAACTCGGCAGTGAGACTGAACCTTAGACTGAGGTGGAAACACAGTGCCAGAGCCCGCTGGGAATGAGGACGGAAGCTTAACATGCGCCAGGAGCTCTGATTCACCGAGGTCTACCAGTCACCCCACCTGAGGACACCGGTATGTACCCCAATTCACAGTCGACCAGACACGTGGCTCAAACACTGTCACTCAACAGTCAGTACCTTACGTCTCCGTATGACTTCACTGGTTATCATCACGTCCCGGGTGTCGGCGACCCGTCGACAAGTGCGTGGAACTCGATTTACGCTCCTCGGGAGGAGTATCCGTACAGCTTCCCGGGGTCAAGCCCCAGCGCGGGACAGGTCAGCTTCACACCGGAGCTGAGTGGCACGCCCTCCGCCACTGGAGGGGGGTCGTTCACCCCCTACAACTTTATCTCTGCACAGGAGACCTTCAGCTCCAAGAGGAGACCACATGAATCCATTAGACCGTCTATTTCAGGTGGGACTTTATCGTAGCATTTATTCAGTGAAAATTAACTTATTATAGGCAGTGTGCTGTGATAATATTACTTCATTGGCTTGTGATTAATCAATGCTACGATGTAATTATGAATTATAAATATAAGGACTGAATTAGGCTGAGAAATGTTAGTGTTTCTAGACAAAGTGGTTATTCTTGTGCTGATCATAAATCTTGGCTGATCATAAATCTTGGCAATAATAGATCAAACTAACAGAGGATCCATGATTACAGATGTTAAAACAAACAGAGCTGAACACAGTCCTTGATTTAGTCACATATCGAGCTTATTCGCAGCAGCTGAGGGGGTTTGCAGATGACAGATATGATAAACCACATATTCATACAAGGAACCACTTCATCATGTACACAGTTAAACCAAACTGCGGACACATTCATCAAGCTTTTCGCCTCTCCCTTCCGTCAGTGTGGTGTAAGATGTCAATGCAAAGCTAACAGTGGAGGCCGTGAAGTCTGGAGAGGAGTCACTCCCCACCCTCTCTGTCCACTGTGTGGTTGCAAAAGGGACACATAGATAACGCTGGCAGTGCAGGAAGTCTGCAGAAGTCAAACTGAAACTATACTAAAGACAAAGCCTCGGGCCTTACTGATGTCCGTGTATGTGCCTATGTGAGCGTGTTGTTCTGCATTGATCAGTGTCGTCACATGGTCAAGATTTCAGATCAATAATTCTGACTCACCCTTTCCTAAGAGGAAACATGTGAACATGTGTGTCAATGAATAGCAGGTGCCTGTGTAAACACCTATGTAAACACCACTTGAAGCGATAAGGAGAACCACTGATGCAATGCAGTGGGGAGTCTTTACATTAGTTATAGTTAGTGTGATTAATAGAGTTGATGAGGCTTTAAATGGCGCCTGAACATGAATGTGGCACCAGACGTCTTCAAATTAGTCGTCTGTTTGACTACTACTCACCCTGTGTATGACTCACTGACTTCGCAGTCATTCTTGGATGTAGTACAGCCAGTGGTGAATACAAACAAATATACACAAATGTATAACACTCCTATTTTTCCAGTTTGTCATTCAGACTTTGTCTGTGTGTGATTCAGGAGGAAAGACTCGCACTAAGGACAAGTACAGGGTGGTGTACACTGACCACCAACGTCTGGAGCTGGAGAAGGAGTTTCAGTACAACCGCTACATCACCATGAGGAGGAAGACCGAGCTTTCAATGGCACTGAGTCTGTCTGAGAGACAGGTGAGGGGAGTGAAGCAAACCATGAGCAAAAGTTAACATTAGAAAGTAAAGAGTGGAAGTACAGCAGTATGACAAAGGGACATGATTAAAATAGGCATATGTGAATGTAAATAAGATATAAATCCAAAATTATTTGTTATTACTTGAAAACAATAATTTTAAGTGACTAATTTTTTTAATTTCCTCAAACACAACACAATGTTACTTGTGAGCACACATAACTTAATCACTCTTAACCTTGAAAATAAAACAAAATGATCTATAATTTCTATACACTTAAGCTTAAGTAAAAGCTATTAATTGGAATCCAGTTTTTTATTATTAAAGTAAGTAGTTGTTGCTGTACAGCAATAACTGTTGCAATCACAGGATATTGCTAACTGCAACACTACTGCTTACCAGAAGAAGTAAGGTTGTGGAAACAAAGTGTGTACTGGATTGGGCAAGACTGTGTAAAGCAACTGTCAGAAAGGAGACAGACTCTACCATTTCTCCTTTTAAAAGTTGCATTTTCTTACATGCAAAGCCTACGCCCAGACAGACACTATATGGTAATTTCAAAGTAAACTACATAAAGAGCGTCTGTGACACGCAAGAGTCTTATACAGTAATCAAAAAGGAGAGTTGAAAACTGTGGCATACAGGACTTGAAACTGAAGTAAAAAATAAAATCACTCTGAAGCAGTGGCACCGGTGCAGGAGGTAAAACAGCAAATGTATGTAAAATAACACACCTCAACAGAATTAGGCAGGATAATAAGCTAGCATCTAACGTTACTTTTTGTTTTATTAATACATTTATTTTATTATATAACATCCAGTAAGAGTCCTTATGTAGGAAATATAATTAATATACCTCTGTATAAATAATATGTTTTTCAAGTTTGTTTGTGTCTGTGCCTCAGGTGAAGATCTGGTTTCAGAACAGACGTGCCAAAGAGAGAAAGATCAACAAAAAGAAGCTGCAGAATTCCCAACAGGCCTCAACCACTACACCTACTCCACCTGTACTGGGTGGGCTCGCTGATGCCCACATTACAACCAGCCCCAGCAGCAACATTTTGTCTGATACTATATCAGAGGAATACTAGGTGGATTATGAAAGACTCGTGCAGAACCTGATGTGTATATAGTGTTTAGTTTTTATAAGTTTAGCACAGAATGAATGACGTTGATTCACATCAACATGATGTTATAATGCTGCACTTCCTGCCTACACAAAATGACAAGCACTACATATCCTTTGCACTGATCATCTCAAATCCAGTCAGACTATGTACTGTTTATAGGAAAGTTTCACAAATCACACATTTTCATCAAAAGGTTTTACAGTCTGTACAACCATAGACCTATCTCTGTTCTGCGTTTGACGATCATAGGACTTAAACTTTTAACTTGATGTTGGATGATGAAACAGCATTTTAACAACTTCCTCTTTGTTTTACAAAAAATGATGGTGTCACATAAAAGTGTGGTAGCACATTTACCCACATCTGATATGTGACATTTTTTTATTTTTTTTTTTGGGTTTAAGTTTAACGACTAATGCACAGTATTTCAAATTAAATCGTACCAGTTTTTGTCAAAGAACAAAAATGTTCTGTTTTCACAGTCCATCAGCATCTGTACATGACACAGAGAGTAGATCTGACACAAAGAAATAAGTACCAGACATGAATGAATCGTAGTCTCTCAGTGAACTAAATACGGTTTCAGATTAAAAACAACTATGTGACAACAATCAAAAAAGTAATATACAAAATAATAAAGTCTGAGTATAACTCTTACCTGTTTGTTTTGTGCTACTAAAGGGAAAATGGGAAACGTATAAAAATGCCAGAGGTCAGCAAGGCTTTACTAATGTTTCTGCAGGATATATACTGGATCACTCCAAAAGTGAAATCCAGTGTTTTGCTGATAGGTGTGAATGAACAGAAATGAGGTGAGATTTTGAGATTAGGTTACATAAAAAATATATATTTTATTTGCAACACTGAAATAACAGAAACTCACTAAGCAAAGCAAAATTAATACAGAGTAAGATGTTCACACAGTGTTCAGCCACATCCTGAAAAACAGCTGCAGACAGCTCAACCACATGACTTAAGATCTACAGTCACTGTTTCACAAAAACAGAAGCTGAACTTGGTCATTTATCTGGAAGAGAGAAATATTTCTTTTTTGGGACAAACTGAAAGGACAGTATGTATGAAATTCTGTTATTATATACTAAGATGTACAAAAACAAAAGTATCTACTATGTGAATGGTTTTAAAGCACATAAAACAGAGGAAGGAAATGTGTAAAATGCAGCAATGCAAATTTATTGGTTAAACCATCTAAAAAAACTGCCATCACGTCACGCATCAGTGCAATCACTGAAATAATCTTTTAATCGTTTCCCTTTTTCTCGTTGAGAACTTGTTTATCTCAATTGTGCACTTGTGTTTTCACATTTCAACCAGTTGCAGCTCATTACAAACATCAAAAGCAGCGATAGGTTAATTGTTGTACTTGCTGTTACCAGCTGCATCTGAAAATGTGAAAATAGTTACTGACAAATGCTTTAAACTTTCAAGTTAAGTTACCTGAAAAATATGTTGAATCAAAGTCTGACTAACTCAGGACTAAAGAAATGGCAACAGTCAAATGTTTTGTTTTTATGGTTTAATGGCTCTTGCATGGTAAGGTTGCATCCCATGAATGTGTCACGACAGTGATAAAATCAGATGTATTTTATGACAAAACATAAATGTTTGAATATTTTAACAAAATCTACCAAGAATTTAGCCGCAACAATCCAATATCTTTAAATTCCCCATGTTACACACAGCAGAAACAAAACTGAACAATGTGTCATCCAGTCACTGCATAAAAACAAGTGACCGATCAAACAGCAGAAGACCTGGATTGTTGGAGCAGCTTTATTACACTTCTCCGCTGTTGTTAATTATTTGCTCAGTAGATTATGTCAGTCAGAGGTTCAGGTGTGTTTCAACAAGAAAGTTCAATTGAAAAGTATCTCAGGTGGTTGTTTAAGGACATTGCAACTGTTGTGGATCATAAACTGCACTTTTATGGCACCGTGTATCAGCTGAATAGTAGTGGATAGCTGTCAACCTTTAACCCTAAACTATCAAACCAAATCAAACATGGAATCTCTGTCTTTAATTAAACGCATAGTAAATAATTAAAATCACAAGGTGTCACCTTGAATACAAAAGAGAAAATATCACAGAAATTGGAAAAGCTCATTGGATATGACTGCTTCTATATATTTTATATATGAATGTTTGGCCAGCGGAGTCATACTGGATTTGGTTATATTAAGAGGTGTCTCTAATGTTTTGGCTTCCCTATTTCAATCAAGTTATTAATCTCTATAAAATCTATATATTTAAAGTTTTAATGTGTCACTTGTTCAAACAACGAAGAGCAGAAATCTTCAGTGTTAATCTTACATGAAGTCAGGGGAACTGCCGGTACTGCGGCTTACGGGAAATCCTCTTGCACATCCTGAACATGTTCAGAGAACTGTTCATCTGCACAAAGTATCATTTTTTTCACCATTTGAGGTAAATGCCTATAAATCACTAAATGCTGCAGCTACTGTCAATTTAATTACTGTTTTTTAATCGTGTACCTTTTTGATTGTTGACTATTATTGGCTAATATTAGCACTATGTTTAAGATAAGATAAGATAAGATAAACCTTTATTCATCCCACAGTGGGGAAATTTTTAAAAAATTAACTAACTATCTGTTCCTAAGAATTAACTGCAATGTTTCTCCTGCAGACTTGACAGCTGGAACCTAAATAACTTTGAATTACTGAAATTATTCAGCTGAGAAAATTCTACAACACAGCCATCAAAAAGTTTTTAGGGGTTAGTATAACTGAGCAACTCATATCTAAATCCATATATCAAATGTTTATATATTCATTTCTGTTAAGCTACATTTTAAACTGGAAGGCAAAAAAAAAAAAAACAAACATCGGAAATGCTTAAAACTAAATATAGAAAACACAACTCGATGGTGTTAAAAGATAAACATGCCTCAAGCTCAGAATATGAGAAAAAAAGTCCCATTTCCTCTTGAGCGACATGTATCTGACTGAACTCTACTAGGACACTACATCTGTCCCTCTCAGTTCTCTGATTGTTTAATTAAAGGAGATGAAGTAACACTTTTATATTAAATGTTCTCATCTGCTGCTCTGTAAGGAAACATTAGGTATCAGAGTGGATGTATAACCAGTTACAATTCAGAAGCAGCTGACAATTATAACATACAGATTAGTTTGAACACCCCATAACTCATTATAAAATATTAACAAAGACTGGTAAACCATTTTTGACTGAAATGTAACGCCTTTCAGAAAAGCAGAAGTGATTACGTTGTTGAAATAAATTTCTTCAGTGCTATGAACTTCCTGTGTGACAAGGGATTTCCATACATTTTTATCTCTGGGCTATAAAGCCAGTCTATTGTTTAAATACATTTTATGATAAAAAGATGTTATCATAGGTATCTTCTTAATAAATAGATTTTAATGATGATTATATGATGAATAATGATAATTTTATTACTTACTGCAGTAGCCAAATTAAATTACATGTCAACACAGACGACTGACCAACATTAACATATGTTAGAGTGCAAATCTGCCTACCACTGTAGAGGAATTAAATAAAATAAATTATGAAGACATAAATTATAAAGACATCTTTTTTCATAATTTTTATCACCCTTACTGCAAGTCCCCAATGTTTAAAAATTACAAAAGTTAAAAGTTCATCTAGAAAACATGAATAATACAGTAAAAAATATGAAATATAAAACAAAGTACAAAAAATAGTCTAGACCGAGTGATTTGATGCACTTCACCTGTCTCTACGAACTGTGGCGTACACACAATCATTTGCTGTTGATGCAACACTCTGACGAGGTCTTGCTGAAGACTTGACTTGGCCATACTCCACTTCCACCTCTGTCCTCTGCTGCACCGGCCTCTCCGGTCGCTGCATAATCCTGACATCTGCATAGGTTAATTCCTGGTCATTTTCCTCCTCTGCAGAGTAGAAGAAATATGTGACAAAGATGTCATATTTAATCTGAAATACTATATGTATATTCAGTGATAACAGTAGATTATTACAGAGGTTGTTTAATCCAGATTTTCTTAGACTAAAAAAATAAACTTAGCAATGTCAGTAAAAAGAAAATGTTTGTTTTGTACCTTTGGCTTTGTTATTTTTCTTTTTCCTGTGAACACAAATTACTGCCAACCCGACCACTAAGAGAATTACCAGTGCTGAGGATACACCTGCCAAGGTTTCTGTTTAGAAAATAAAAGACACAAGAAACATGCAGCTTTTGAAAATAGCAAACATCGCAAGAGTTTGTTTAAAGACAAATTAAAACATGGAATTGTACAGTAATTAATTCACTGCACATCAGAGTTATTTTTCACTTACTAATATGCCATTGTGCCAGAGGATTAGTGGTGGGAGTAATTGTCATTGTGATGTCAGTCTTCTTACCCACAGTCTCTGTGATCGTTGTTGTTGGTGGAATACACAGTGTGTTATTGGCTTCAAACACCCACTTTGATACGTGTGTCCCATTAGATAAGGTGCAGTTAATGAATATGAAGCCTGTGAGAAAGAAAAACATCAACCATGACTACTTAGTGTAATCATAATCATCAGTGTCAACATGATCAAGCTGTTTATACTCACCACAGGTAGATGTTTTTGTATCATTGGAGGCACAACTGACGTTATTTCTGACTGTACAGACCAGATTTCCTGACACATGTTTCAGAATGATGCTGTTAGTCTCATAATTTTGAGGGAAGAGCTCAGCATCTGTCAGTGTGTGTCCATCCAGAGTCCAGCTGTACTGAGGACTGTCCCCTTCAGAGGAGCAGGACACCTTCATCTGTCCCTCTGACAGACACTCAGAGACCAGTCGGACAGAGGACACAGGAGCTGGAGGAAACACACTTAGATGACTTTTGATATTAAATCATGGTCATTCTTCAGAGTGTCTAATACTAAACAGTGCAGGCACAGAATACAGACATGTTTGATATTTGTTTATCACTATGGGATTTCAATGCTTTATCAGTATTACAATTATCCCT
>OMLM01009344.1:0-23342 GCA_900302695.1 Helostoma temminkii
CTCCCTTCTGTTTTCCAGCATTTGAGCTATGAAAATAAAGGCAAACGAAATTCTGCTGATGCATAAAACGAGGATGGGAAAGGCACACAGTAGCACCTGGTGGCATAGTATCAATCGGTGGTTGTTAAATAGCTCCCTGTTTGTGCCAGCTGCTGCATTGTTGGACTGAGACAATATGAGTGTTCCAGTAGCAGGGCCTGCCAATGGTTCATCTATGTGTGTGTGTGTGTGTGTGTGTATGTGTGTATGCAGCCTGACCTTAAGCCCCCTCAGGGGTTTTTGGTGTTTTCTAACTCTAGTTTGACCGGCGTGGGAGACTTTCTGGATTCAAGTAACAACAACTGCATTCAAATTCAAGTAGGGTTTACCTCAGGGTACACAACATCAGGTGGACACACCAGCTGTCCTTGATGAACTGACTTGGGATCAGTAGCTGTTGGTTAAATCATTATGCTGCTTATAGAGACAGGCATGGTAGATATGTGCTGTGTGGAGTTTCACTGCAGGGGCTGTGGGAGGAAACAGTAATTGCTGTTTGGCAATGCATGCTTTCACGCTCCATTGGTTTGTCATTTTTCAAAGTGTAATATTTTCTCCTTCGTGATGTGATTCACACGAGAGCGTCCTCCGCAGACACTGTTTGTCTCAGACTCATTCTCTGCAATATTACAGATCGTGATGATGCTACAAACAATAACTGTTGGGTCACTTTTGGTCTTTCTCTCTGCCTTGTAGCACAGAAAAGACATGTTATAGCTAACTTGGTATCTGTTTAAATACATTTAATATTTCAAATCATACTAAGATTTTATTTGCACAGCATATTATACAACTGTATACCCATACAGGGTTTCGATATACAGTTGGTAAGTCCAGGTTATTGACACACAGCCAGACAAAGAAATAGCCAAAATCTTCAAACAGGGTGTACAGTGTTTTCTTCCACCACAAGAATGTACATTATTATACAAAACATTAATATGGTAAATATAGATTTTTTTCACCACCGTGGAGGCTGGAGATCACTGACATACAGTTGCTTTGAAAAGTTTTCAAACCTCTTCACATTATTCATTTTAAAATTGATTTTTAAAAACAATTTACATACTTATATATATAATTATATTTATTTTCCAAATGTAATAACTTTCAAAAATTGAAGTCTTTCATTTACATTATATATAAGGTTGTAGTCCAGGAGTTGGGGGTATCCTGTTTGCCTCATATTTCTTCAGGTGGAGTTCACCTGTGGCCAACTGAATTGACAGGAAAACACACCTCTGTATGCAAGGCTTGACAATACACACTGTGGAAAAATGCACTAAAAAGTTTCAGTGTATTTTATGGGTGAGCATTTTACAGGCAGTTCCACTTTGCTGCAGCTTCCAACCATGGCTGTGTCTGTCTGGTTACTAGTAGCGTGGACTGAATGTACCTTAAAGCACCTTCATCAAACATCATTGATGTTTTATCAAACCCCCACACCCACCACACTTTCATATCTCTCCCACTAACTAGCCCCCCCTTCCCAACCTACCCCCACCACCTTCTCATTAGTGCTCCCCGCCAACCCTTTAACAACATAGACTCTTCCTCTGCCTGCTATTAATGAGGGAACTGAGGATTCCTAATAAGCAGTTTTTCTTGTAATTAAAAAGTCTCCATAAATAATCACCTCATAATCCATCTGTCAGGTTCTATCCAGCTCTTACTTAGTTAGACTCCAACATTAGAGACTGACTCTCTCTCTCTCTGTCCATCAGTCCGTCTACTCTACTATCCATCTACATTTCCACCTCCATAGTGTCTTTCTGCAGCTGAGAAGAATATGCTAATAATGTTAGCGTGTGTTAATAATTGATGGTCATATAAGACTCGGCTGCGCTTTGCTGGTTTGGCAGTATTAGTGAAGGCGGTCAGCCACGCTAAATGATTTATTCTGGCCAATATTGTTCCTGGAGGGATTTTAAATGTCTAATAGGGAAATATTCCTCCTGTGCCGCTGTGTATTTCTCAAACAATAAGCCGTTTTCTGATTCGCCCAGCATGTCTCTGGGTGTCCACTGCAGAGTCGATATACAGCTACAGTCACTGCTTACTCGATATTTCTGGGAGTCAATTTCCTTTAAAACCAATTTTCTTTGATCCCTTCTGCATGTTGTTTTTTTCAAAGTGAGACCATTTACCAGCTGCTGAGCTTTTGTTTTAAGTTACAGCACCATCACTGTAAACCTGCTTTGTGTGTTGAGGCTTCTTTTTTTTATCATTAATTATCCAAAATATCTGTAAAATACGCAGAGCACGTTAATTAGTAACACACTACAGTGACTGTGTGTAAGCAATTACAGTTTTACAATCTTTGTTACTTTGATATTTAGGAGTCAGCTTATTTAATGTCTTACAGGGAGTTTGATGGATATCAGGTGTCAGATTGGTTTGTCTTTGTGCAGTGAGCAGACTGGTTCAAGATATGGTTGATGTGTGGGTCAGGTGCTAGAAGTTCCCCAAATAGCAGATTTGTGACGCTTGTTTGTTTGTTAGTTACAGGTGCTGTAAAAGCCTCCCGTGACCCAGACTCATTTTGCAGAATGGCAGCAGTTCAGAGATATCACTTGCAAAAAATTCTGAGTGAGGCTCACCCTCCATATTTCAGTTGTTTCTGTAGAAGCTTCAGAGTAAGTGCCAGAGGCGTTACTGGTGTTACTGGGAGTAAGGACAACATGTGGAAGCTTGCTGTCATCTGCAGGAGAACTGGAGGGTGAAGAGATGATGTGTTGAGGTGTTGGAGGGAGGAGGGATGGTGTGTGTTGACCCAGAGAAACCAGCAGAGGTAATGTCAAATCTATTCAAAACAGGTGTAGCTCATTAGTAAACTCTGGGTCTCCTTTCACAACAGTGTGTGATTCCTTCTGGCCTGTCTTCCTCCCATTCCACACCTCTTTGATGTTGTTCAGCCTCATCTTATGCTCAGTTCTGTCTCTGTGCACCAGTTTTGCCTCCTTCAGCCTCCTCTCGACTTCCTTCTGCACAGTTTGTAGCATCCTCCCAGTCTTTTGTCATGAGTGCCCTCTTCTTCTTGTTGAGGAGACCTTTAATGTCCTTGTTTATATGGCTTATTGTTGGGGAAATAAAAGACTTTTACAGATGGTACAACACTGTCCTCACAGAAGTGGATATAATCTGAGATAAAGTGAGTGACGCCTCCAGTGCTGCTGCACAAGCCAGTGCACTCTGGGTGCCGGTCCCAAACCCGGTGCAAAATTAGGGAGGGATGCATCTGGAGCAGAACCCATGATATAAATTGTGCCGAACTGATGTGCAGACCATGAGCAGCTGTGGTATGCCCGACCACAGGATAAGCTGAAAGAAAAAAACTAAACAAAACAGAACAAAAACAAACCTTTTTAATAATAAGTTTTCCATACAATTCTGATTGCAAATTAGACGTGCTTATGAACAATAAGCAGGTGCAAAGAGTGTGTGTGTATGTGTGTGTATTCTCAGGACAGGTTCTCCATTCTTCATCTCGTCAAAGCAGAACAACATGCAGGTGTTGTGGTCTGGTTGTTTGTTCAGGTGGGATGGAGGAATAGAGAGAGTAGGAAGCGCACAGTGATAGATAAAGTCACCCTCTGAAAAGAAAGTAAAACTACACTATGCGAGTCATTTTCTCCCCATTGCCTGCTACCATGCCACGTTCTGCATGCTTATGATAAGCTTGTTTGCTCAGAGAATAAAGGCATTTGAGTGATATTTAACGATCATAAAAAAGAAATGTTTGATCAGCTAAAGCTCCTAGGATCCCTCCATCTTGTTCCATCCCTTAAAACAATCGTGTTTGTCAAAGGTGAAGTCCCACACAGTCAAGCTCGGCACAGTCAAGCTAGTGACACCTTACTTTGTTGACATGTGGATTAACTGATATTAAAGAATGTGGCTAAAAAACAAACCAGTTTGAAACAGTAGTTGACATATAAAAGTGATGGATGTTGTCACCTTTCTGATACAATGAAGAGTTTAATCGGCAGGATAAACTCCACCCATTTCCTCATTCACCTGTTTTAGCCAGTTGGCTGAAAATGCAATGGCCCCTCCCCTTCAAGGGTGACAAAGGGTATGGAGGAGGAAAATAAACAAAAGCAACAGAACAAATGAAGAAACCGTGACACCAGAACCACATCACTTTTAGCTTATATCTTTAACTGCCTTACTTTAGTATTGTCATGTCTAGTGAACATGCTTTTATAATAATTCATTGTAATGCAACATATTTTTTGAATAAATGAAGTCCTACATTTATTACAGTTGCAAAGAGGTGTTGGATAGATGAAGGGAGTAGTGTCCATGACTGACAATCCAGTTCAGGAATTACAGTGATTTTAATACACAAACGTTTCCCCTATTAAAATTTGTTGCCATTGCCTGCCAGCAGCTGAATGCCTGTGTGTGGGTCTTTCTGCCTTCAGTCTTGTTTTTAGTAACTTAAAATCTACTCTATTGGGGTGACAGCAGGTGAGTGACTTGGCCAGTGAAGAGTATCCCATTTTCCTGCATTGAGAAACTTTTGGGTAGCTTTCACTACAGTTTGTATGTATGTTTTGCACTATTTGGATAAATCTCATCAGAAAGTATAGCCCTGTACATTTTGCTGAGCTTAGAGTTAATACTTCCTTCTTTTTATCTTTTTTTGTTTTAAAACTGTTGGCCACAGTAATTTAGCTATTTCTCTGTATTCCTGAGCCTTGCACAGACACCTCTGTGGTCCTCATGTTGAGAGTTCCACTGAACAGATGCCAAATACATACAGTAAGTAACACTCAGAACAACCTCCAGGTCTTTTATCTTTATCATTTCGGATGGACTGATGAGGTTAATGT
This sequence comes from Helostoma temminkii, assembly GCA_900302695.1. Taxonomy (NCBI): domain Eukaryota; kingdom Metazoa; phylum Chordata; class Actinopteri; order Anabantiformes; family Helostomatidae; genus Helostoma; species Helostoma temminkii. Next base: position 4,878 of record OMLM01009344.1, read on the forward strand.
CACATTTTGGCAAACCCCTTAAAATTAAAGCTCAAAGTCTCGACTTGGCTCACATCTACAAAATAACTGTGGTGGTGAACAGAGAACAAATAACCCTATTATTGTACCCACATAGCTCACATTTCACAGTTACAGTGTTGGACTACAATGGTCTTTACAGTGGAGCTAGATAGAGTAGCCACTTAAGCCATTTTCAGCATGCAATGGAACCCCTGAATTAGTCTGGAGGCGCTGTGTGCATGATTGCAAATGTCAGAAGCAGTCGGTCCAGACATTAAAAAGATTTCACCGTGTTCTGATTAACTTCTATCACGTGATTTCTGCTGCCGCATTGTGCTATGAACACAATACTGCTATTTCCGCAGTATACAGTACTTTTTATCTCACAGTGTGCCTCCTGCATGCTCTCCAGGTGCCACCTTTACATAACCCAAATCCAGTAAGTGAGAATGCATCTGACTTGTTCATTCCTGCTGTGTGCTAAATGTGTGAAAGTTCAACTCAAAGTTTCTCCTGACATTGTTGAGTTCATGTCAGAAAATGAATTAAATATCTGAGTATTAAGGTTTGCAATGTGAAAGCAGCCAAAGTAGAGCAACACTAAAATTAGGACATATGAGCTGCAACCACTACTCCTACTGCAGCTTTTACACCTACTCCTGCCATCTTTTCAGTCTGTACGTGTGTGTGTGTGTGTGTGTGTGTGTTGTGGTAAACCTGCTTGTCTGCTCGGCCAGAACGTCTCAGCTTGTAATAACAGAACATATTCACTTCTCAAGCTTCCCTGTGTGCTGTGTTGATTGAGACACAGCTGTGTTACAGTGAATGTAACCCAGCACTAGATACACTATTGTCATTTCCACATTCCCACCTCTCACATTACACCACATATAAATAAGCTGGGTTACACCCCAGGCCACACACGCACACACACACACACACACACACACACACACGCACACGCACACACACACACCATACCCTGGTCAGTGGCACTCTCATTTCTATTACTTAAATTCAAAAGGACATGAGGTTGACTTTGGACCATATATGTGTATCTTTCTGTACAGGCTGGGTATTACCTTTTAAATGCACATTCACACACATTGCATGAGCAAGGTTACAGAGTCATGCCGGGCCATCCCTCCACTCACACCTGTTCTTTTCATCCTCACCGCACCCCAAACTGCCCCAACTCAGCACCAGCCAATGAGATGACCGACAGGAGTTCTGTGTGTGACCTTTAAAGGTCATCACACCCGACATGGACGACTCTTTACAACAGCTTAGGTGGAGCCTTTATCAAGGTAATGTTTTTTTTCCAGTCCAGTTGTTTCTAAACTGTATTGGGACATAAACACTGTGCTTCCCTGCAGGGTCAACGGTCTCACTAATGACTCTATGAGGCTGGTTTGAGGTTAGGTACACTGACTGTGAAATAACTCATGACACAATGTTTGATTTATATTTGACTTTATGCATTTCATTATAGTTATTATAGCACAATAATAATTTTTTGATGCATTTCAAGATTTAGTTGCATCTGTGGGAGCTCACAGACAGAGATATGTGGAACTAAGCCCCCAAATCTCCTCATCTGGTTCTGTACATTTATAACCTTAACACTGTTTTCTGTTATGGTCAGGTTTATGATCAAGGTTTGTCCAACATTCATCTCTCCCCCAAAACAACCGTTGAATCCCTAGGCAGTAAATTTTCTAACCCTCCACCCAGAGGCTCCAAGAAGCCCAGATATTTATTTTTGATACTCACAGTCACATCAGGGAGCTTGGGGGGATCAGCACAAAAATTTGGTTCCAGAACCAGTGCCCAAAAATATGGTGGTGATGCGTCACGTCCCTGACACTAGTTGACAATGCTGAGAATTAGCATGCTTAAGAAACTCTGCATGTCGTGGGCACATAGTGTAGTGGCTCTATGTAATCTTCGGCAGACAGTCACTATGGGTCAAGATTTGGTTTGTAATAAAATGAAGAGTAGTCCCTAGAAATAGAAAATTATCTCTGCATTGGAATGAAAGTTTTAACAATTGTATTAAATAGCTTCAGCTCTGTGGGAAATAATGCCTCCAGACCAGAAAAGGAAGCAGGTGTTTTTAAATGCTAACATCAGCATGCTAACAATGACTAGTTGGATCCAAAATCACTTCATATATCAAATATAAAAATACACTACATTTAATTACGTCTAATTTTATTTGTGTGCTAGAATTGTGTGCCCGAATGTAGAATTTATACACAACGCTGTCCTCAGAACTTCCCAAATGGAGCACAATATGTTGTGTTCATGGCACATTCACTATTAAAATCTGCCAAGAGTTGGCGGGAACAAGCTCGTATCATACTGAACCACAAAAACACATCTCACAGTTTGTAGACCAGCTGCTAGAGAGTGATTCACTTTACAGTCATGAACCAGTAAGGGGAAACCCAACTCTTCATTAGATGTATTTTACCCATATTAGGCATTATTTTAATAATGCTTGAGCATGAGAGGCCCCACTTAATCCTACAGTGTTACAAATGGTATTATTGAAGTGTGCACCGCTTCATCAATATTAATTTCTCAGAGGAATATAGGTTTCAGTGTTGCATAATAATTTGTAACAACAGCTTTTGCCAATATATGCAAATACTTTCTGTTTCCAGTTGAGATTATGTTTTTCATACTGGTATCTGCAGTATGCATAATGTACCAAACTCTGTCCTACAATATGTCCTGTGGGTGTGATATGGGAGGAGGTGTTATGAATGTGAATGCAAATACAAAGGGCTGCTGTAAAAACAAAGTGGGGATTATGAAGGGAAGAAAATAAACCTCACATGGATATATACACAAATAAAAGCAAAGTAGGGTCCTTTCACTGTCCTGAGAAGAGTCCTCATACTGGTCCTGTTTAAGAACTGCCTTTGCTGTAGTTGAGAAGCTGATTTTAAAATCAGGATTTCAGAAACATTTAATAATTTGATTAATATTTAGATGTTCCATTCAGCATTTCAGAGACTGTATAATATTTTACATCTGGTTTTGAGAGAGATTAAATAAAAATACAATGTGATCTGTGCGGAAAAGTCCCTATCTCCAGTGTGAACTTACCCGAAAAGAAAAAAAAAAAACATGACTAAGTGATATTACAGCAAAAGCCATTTCAGTTCCCAACAGTAAAACTTAATCAAATAAATATAGCTGCACTATAAACCAGTGGGATGTTTATTTGTATTGGGATGAAAAGCTATTTCCCATCCAGATCTCATAAATATTACATTTGTCCTTTGGGCCCAGCCGAAGGGAAGTGCAGAGAAGAGTTTTGGGGCAGAGTTCAAGAAAGGACAGTGGATGAGCTATTTCACACCAGCATGAAGGACATTATTACTCAACAAGCAGCCCTGAAACAGAGACATCAAGCCTTGAATTGGCAGCATGCTGAAATGATTATTCTTTCACAATGTCTGTTCTTTTATGCCTCCTCCATAATGTGAAAACATTGCATACAAGGGTAGAAAAAGGGAACAGCGTGCTGAACAGGCCCATTGGACCCAGCGATTACCAGGTTCTGAACAGCAACCAGAGCGCCCAGAGTCCCTCCTCTGATCTGAGCTCCATACACGCGGGACCAGTCGCTCGCTAATAGAGATATTTACACCTTAGTAAAAGTTGGCAGGTGTTACCCCACTGTTGTCGAGAGCAGACGTATGCCGGGCATCATTAGGCCCTGTGCCAAGCCTGCTTTGGCTGCCAGCCTTGCTTGCTCATTCTGGCAGAAGCTGTGTACGCCTGTGAGTGTTTGTGTCTGCGTTTCCGCGGAGCATCTGTGGAAAATACCCTGCTGTATGTTGTAATGGCGTGCTAAGGAGGCTCCTACTGCGAAAGACAGTGTCACTACTTTCCATTCAGACCCATAGGATAGATTTAGCTGCAGATAAACAGGGACTTTATAAGTAATGGCATACAGTACATTTTTAACAAATGATGAGGTGGACTAAATGTTTCACTATTAAAAGGGCCACTTCACCAATTTCCAACTTGTTTCGATATGTGTGTTAGAGTGTACATGTACATGAACAGTATTAATCTTCCCTCTTTGTTCCTGTATTATAATAACTTTCTGCTTAATAATAATAATAATAATAATAGTAAGGTACAAAGTGCTTTACAATAGAACAAGAAGATATGAAACACAAAGATAAAATGGATGGATGGATAAATAGATCAAATAAACAGTTCAAACAAAAAGAAGAATCTAATGTGGAATGAAGAAATGCAATTTGCTAAAAATGTGTTTTAAGATGAGACTTAAAAGATGACACTGACTCACACAACTTGATCTCCTCAGGCAGGTCATTCCAGAGCTTTGGAGCCCTGATTGAAAAGGTTCTGTCCCCTTTGGATTTTAACCAATATTTTGGTACAGACAACAGTTTTCTGCTTGAGGATCTCAAATTGCATGAAGGTTCATATGGAATTAAAAGCTCTGCTATGTATGCTGGAGCCAGACCATTTAAAGCTTTGTCGCCAATCAATGAAATCTTAAAATCAATCCTAAAATTAACAGAGAGCCAGTGGAGAGAGGCAAGAACAGATGTGAAAATCTAGCTGATCATCTGGAGGAGTCCTGGGGGAGTGGTCAATCAGGACTGCAAGATCTGTAGTGAGAGACCCACATGACCAATAAACCAAAAATAAATAAATAAATAAAATAATAAAAATTAAAGGGCTTGTGCTTTTTGTGGTTTGATATTACATATATACTTTTGTAAAGTTGGGTGCCCATGTTACACATAGTCAGAAACAAGTGTTTGAACATTAGTTTGCATGCTAGCTGTTAGTGAAATGCTCTATCTCTTGACGCCAGGTGTTGGTCATCAGGTTTAGGCTGCTTCACCTACCAAGTACACTATCCCACCAACTTCCTTAGGTGAACTGCTGCAGTTTTGCCCACAGTTGTGTTCAGAGAGCAATATGATCAGAGGAAGTGTTTTTTTCAGCTGTAAAGGAAAACTGACTTTCACTTTTACCAAAATACAATATATTAAAACAACAGTTACAGGTCAGCAACAGACTTACTAACAGACTAACAGTGATAATAACTGTTCAGGAAGAGAATCGTGGGCGGGACAGGTGAGTTATAAAATGCAGCTGAGTTGCTGTTTTGTTTCAGTTACTTTATTTCATAACTCAGTGGTTGGTTGCTTTATTTTTGTGAAGCAGAGTTTGGTATGTGTAAGATATAACGCAAAGGCACTACCGTTTCATGTCGTAATAGATTAGAACTATTGTGTTTAATGTTGCACAGCATCACTGATATCATTAGCTGACTTTATGTCATTTCTGGGCGGTGTACTTGCAAAAACAGTGTGTAGCGTTTGGACTATGTGAACCACATATCCTTAGTCTCTTTAGTCTCTTTAGTCTCTCTAGTGTATATTCAGACAGTATCCGAATAGCGGCAAAATATAGCAACAGAGGTGTGGTCAGGGAGGAGCTCAAATGAGTCTTTTCAGTCTAGACCAGAGGAGCTGTTGCATAAAGAGTGATGATATCATGTATTTGCGGTTTTTTAACTTGACAACCATTAATCATGCATCAATGGAGCCCTAGAATACAACATAAACCCTAAATTAAGCACAATATGGTCACTTTAGCAGTTGTCTCCCTTCTTTGTGAAATTGTATTTCAGGCTGAAGTCTTTATTTCCACTGGTCACATATGGAAAATGCCGTCAGAATGAATCTTTCCTACCATTTAACTAAACCTCTATTATTATCTAACTTTAATCACTGGGAAGGAGACAGCAAAATGTGTAAAAATGTGCTGTATTTTGCGGGAATATTGTTGCAGATGCATTTGTGTGTTTACATTAGATTTTTCACACTGCAGTTTGCACAGTAAAACTGAACATTTTCTGCATCTTCTCAGTCAAATGATATATGCAATAGAATTATTCTATATTAACATTCTGCTTTTACTAAGAACATTCACAGAACATTTTACCATCTTCATACAGTTGCAACTTAAGCATTAGTCTGTGTAGTTATGTTTTCACCAACTGCACTTGGTTACAGTTAAAATAGACATTTCTCTTGGTTAAATATTAATAAATAATGAATTAAAAATTAACATAAAAGTGCCTTGAAGCATGCTAGAAGATGCATTTGCTTATTAACATTTAACCAAAAGCTTAACTGAAGTGCTTGTGTTTCTCAGGTCATACCATATTATGCTAGACTCAGCATGTGAACCCTGATCTTTTCTTTGTCTACCCAACCATCTACACACACTGACTGATCACTGGATTGGAAAACTGGATTGAAGTCATAGACATGTCAGTGAGAATAAACCACATAAAGTCCATCCAAAACACATTTAACATAGTAAAACATTGTATATACGTAAATGTCAATTTTTTAAACTATTTTTTGTGTGTTTTGTGTTTTACTTCTGTACAAAATTAAATTGGCAATTGTTAATCTTATGAACAACCAGTCTATATTAATACATATCCTCAGTTTGGTTCATTATTACTGAATATGTACACTCATCCTAGCCACCCTATTTAAAGTGAACGAGGGGGCTGAAATATGTCAATCACCTCTTTATATAATGTACTCCAGTACCACTCTGTTGTAGAAATATCATATAGTAAAAATAAAACATTTCTGATTGTTTCAACAAAAACTGACAAATTACAACCATAGAAAAGCGTAACGGTAAAAGCAGAATTCAAAATTCTGATGTACTGGATTACATCAGATTATATGGATGTACTTAATAAAGTGGCCACTGAGTACATATCATAAAACACGCAGAACAATATAGGTCTATATTCTGGCCAACTAGTCCTCCAACCTGGTCATATACATTGCTTGCCCTTACTCCTCATACAATCCATAAAAGTGTGTGTTGAAAGAGCGCCCCCATGGCAGCAGGCATCTGTTGCAATTGCACCCTGTGGTGCTACCCCCACAAAAATGTAGTATACTTAAGTTTATTTTATTAAGTATACTTGAGTATACTTCTATGTACTTCTAGTATACTATTTTAATATTTATTGAGACAAAAATTGGCCTAATTTTTACTTTACCTCTGATAAGTACGTAAAACATATACTGAGAGTATACTATTTTTAGTTTAAACATATACATAGACATATACTAATAGAATACTTGAATATACTCCTTGTAAGTATACTGCTATATAACTACTGCTATATAACTACTATATACTACTTGTAAGGCTAGACATTAAATTGTGCTGCTGTCACAATGGCACCAAAATGTTTGTCATGCAAAACAGTCAAAAACACGGGATTACAACAGTGCAAACAGTGCAAACAGTTGTGTTATGCACTAAATAAACATGGCTCAGTCTAAAATAACTGCTTTCATCATTCAGATTATTATGACAGTTCAGTTCCCTCAGTCCTCTACAAAAGTTTTTCTGGTTCAAACCACATTTCAACACACACACAAACACTACACATACTCAGAGTAATGAAGTGTTGGTGCTACTGACTCCCTCCTCCATTTACATATAGATTACTGAAAGGTTTATATTATGGCCCCATAACACAGAGAGATTCAATAAACTCTCTGTCCACAGAGCTGAGGCCTCTCAAATGAAGAGAGAACCAAGACAGTAAACTAACAGATAAAGGCCGGTGGGGAACTGATGTCAGGGAGATACAGACACATCTCTTCCGCTCTAAAAGTGGGATGTAAATTGACTGCAAACAGAAAAGCCATTAATAATGTTAATCACAATAATAATTTAGAAGCAGGGGATACACACATTTAGGCAGGCAATCAGAATCCATCTGCGGAGGTGTTAATATTGAAGAGATGCTGATGGCACAAAAAAAAACACGCCAGCTTCTGAATTTATAATGACAACCGGGAGGCCATAAGAAATGCTGCTTTTATGTAGAGGATTACTTATTAAAATGGCGTCTTAAATATTTATCACTTTATAGATGGCCTCTGTCAATGTTTCCTTATTTGTCTCCCTGAAGATTTCAGTCTGAGGCAAAGGCAACATATGAACTCCATTCAGATTATTACACCACTCCACCACCACCTTCAGAAACAGCCTGATTAAAATGAACTGCCACAGTAGATTATGATGAATTATGCAGACCCTGGTAGGGAAATGAAGCAAAAGGCGGCAGTTCATTTAAAAATTTAATCTCTGACCTTTTAGGTAGATTTTAGAATGCTGAAAAACACTGCATGTTGATTAGGTATTGTTAATCGCAGCATGTGAGGCATTGTTTTACAGGTGAGATGTCTGCACGTACACATGTACTGGAGTGGCTGTTACCTCTGTGGTTTGTCTCTGTCAACAATTTATTGCCAAGTTGCTGCAACAAATGATCATTTATCTCAAGTGATAAACAGAATAAATATCTGCTTTCAGCCTATGTTACAAGCACATGAATCTACACTGTAAACAGTATTTAAAATGATTGCGTAATGATATATCACCATTACTTCCTAAATGAGATAAAGTATTTAAGAAAACTTTGAGAAAGTGTAAGAAAATGTAACCACTGGCTATTAATCTTGTCTGATCAAAGGAGTTCTGCACGGAGGGTGGTGAGGCTTTAGTACACCGTTTCCTGCCGCGTGTGGCAAGGGATGATGTACCAGAGGTGCAGCCAATGCCAAGCAAAATAGCACACAAAATTAAGATATATTAAAATCAGGCGTGGCAGAATTACAAACTCAGCGCATTAGTCAAAGCAGCAAATAATTGTCCTTACATTTATTTGACCAGTTTTCACCAGGAGTGAAACCCCAGTGGTTGGGGTTTTTGGACATCTTGCCAGCAGTGGTTTGATTTGCAAAAAACAATCCTAGAGTCAGCGGGTAACCACTGTGTCCCACTACCACTGCCGAAAACAAATCCAGTCATAAAAACAATCATATTCAGTTGATACTGGAAAAAGTCAGAGGTAAACAAAAAAAGAGGTAACTAAAAAGTCGGCCAATTTAGTCCCACAAAGTATTAAAATAGTATACTAGCAAACATACTTACTATACTTGAAGTATACTTGATGTATACTTAATAAAATAAACTATAAGTATACTACTTTTTTGTAATGGACGTCAAAAAGGAGGCGGAACTTGTGCACAGGTAGTAGTCAGTGGAACATTAGGAGAGGGAAGCAACAACTGTCCTTTGCCAGTTTTAAAACAAGGACACTGCAGTTATATATATTGTATGTGTATTATAACTACTAAGAAAATGTCTAACAACGCATGCTGCTTGATGTAACACAAGCTGTGATTCTCTGTGATACTATGATAAATTAAATATTTTCAAAATGTTTCATACAGTGTAAATGTACCATAAAATATTCCATAGTTGGAAGAACAATGAAACAACAGCAGGTAGCAGCTGCAAAGGCAAATGTGTAAAAATTTAGCACTGCATTTAAATGACTTTTCAACACTGGTGTGAAGCAGTGTTATAGTATTATAGTTTATGCATTTGGTTAAAGTTTTACAGCAAATTTGAGATTAAAGGACTCTGTTGACCTCAGCGACAAACACAGCAGCATCTCTTAAATATTCTAAGACGCAGCAGGGCTCCCTTATTTCACCAGTGGGGCCTAGTTTTCAAAACTCTGCTTGTGAGTTTTGATCAGGCTATAATATCACATACGCCAGGGATGACTGCTCCTGTCTCTGCTCTCCTCTCCTCCTCTCCTCTCGCCGTCTCTGTCCTGTCTAAATGAAGGAACAGAGAGGAAGAGGTTTTAATGAGATCAACACAGAGCACCGGTTACATTGATAAGTAAATACTACAGCTTTAAATGCTTCTCGCACTCAATTGGCTCCCTGCTATTGTTGCTGAGCGTATGCCTCAGTGAACACTAAATTTTCACTGTCACACTTCAATAACCCTAATTGTCCAAAATAAATGAGCTAATTTCTGAAGTTCCATTTTCATATGCAGGAGATAAGGCAACTTTGCTGATTGATTGGATTCCTTTGTGTGTGTCTGTGTGTGTGTGTGTGTCTGTGTGTGAAACTGCAGCTCTCATAATTTGAGTGAAGGCTTCTGTTTATTATGCCTCTGTTATTCACTGCAAGCATTTCTCTGACCCCTGCTGATATTCATCCGGCTTCCTCTCTCCACAGCGAGAAAGCGAGAAGGACAGAGAGCTATGATAGATTGATGGAGTGAGAGAGACAGGGAGAGAGGGGGAGGAAAGTTAAAGAGGGAGTGCAAGTGAGAGAGTTTGTTTGTCAGTGTGGTTGTGCATGAGTGTGTGTATGTGTGTGTGAGGGGTCCCTATGGATTTGGAGCTGGATCTAGCTTGATCATTTGCATTTTTTCATTTGAGCTGTTATTTGCAGCATTGCACGAACCCCCACGGGCCCGCCGAGTAATTCAGTAAAAAGTCAGGTAAGACATAAATTAATCATGAGACGTCTGGGAATTATTGCACTCTCTCACACGCACATAAAGAATTGCAAATGCATGCATGTGCGTGAATGCAAATATACATACATATATGTGCTGTGTATATAGTATATATGTGCACGCGCATGCACACGGAACTACACATACAAAAAAGTACAGAGAGTACACACCCTTCACATTACGGAATACACACACACACACACACACACACACACACACCCACACAAACACACACACACACACTTCGCTTAGACAGATTGAATCTGAAAAGGACACCAAGGTCGAGTAAGAAACTTTTAGACTCCATCAAGCAGAATTACTGAGCTGGATGGAGAGGCGGAACTTTTAATGGACCAGTGTCTTAATACAAAAACTTTTCAAACTGGAACACGACTTGCATATTAATGAGATTATTCACTTTCCGGTGATGTATATTGAATTCATCACAACAAAGAAGTTTTTTTTGTCTTTTTGGTGGTGTACGTCAAATGAGAAGAGTTTAGAATGAGGTTTACAGAATCAGTACATGAGGAGCTGCTGATTTATTTGCTTTTAATGGACAGAGAAACCGTGTGTGGTTTAGTATTTGTTCAAACAAATGATCAAATAACTCATGTTTCTCATAAAGCAATAATAGGAAATGAAAACTGCTGCAGCATGCAGAAAAAGACTGATGTAATCTGATCACACATCACAGTCACAATCATTCAGTACTAAAATTATTCAGTTTGGAGATGTTAGAAAAACAAGCAGAAGAAATGCTCTAACAACAGTACAGATTTTACTGCTACAAATGAAACAATGTAAAATTTTACACATTCATTTAGTGGAATCTAGTGGCTTTTAACTTAATATAAATATGTATATGTAAGTTTTATAAATTTCAAGTTAGGTTCAGTACTATTGGCCCTCATCCATTGCTAATTTCAAACTTCGCATGATAGTTTCAGGTTGCATTTTATTTCTGGTTGTAACTGTGGGTTGTGTTAAGTGTCAGCGGTTTTCCAAAGCACTCCTGAGCCCATGTGACTATATGATGGTAACATACTGGTTTCTCATGCAATACCGCCTGAAGGCTCGAAGGTCACACAATTTCAACAGTGCTACTTGCCCTTGGCCTTTATGCACTGAGACTTCCCCGGAGTCCCTCAATCTTTTAACAATATTATGAACTGTAGATGATGATGGACCTAAATTCTTTGCAATTTTGTGTTGAGAAATTGTCTTTTTGAACTGACCGAAAAACATTTGAGCACAACATGAGTCATGATACACCTTTGCTTGCAAAGATTGAACTCGGATGCTCTTTTTATACTCAATCCTAATACCTTCACTTTAGTATTCTTTAGTAATCCAAAGTGGTGTTACTTGAATATTTCATAAGCCCTTTCATTTATTTGTCTCAATGTTTTTAAGGGGGTTTGTTCAATACTTTATACTATACACTTTAATACTATTAGTTCACCCTAAACCTTTACTCTGTAACCTTATTGTTGTGTTTCTTTATCTAAAAGTGAAGCGCAGATGTCTGAGCTCTCATTTCACCTCTAACAACTGTTGATGACACAGCGCTTGTGACCCACTCTGACCAAAAAACAGCAACTATGAATCATTGTCTCTCTGTTTTGTGTCTCCCTATTCTGTAGCAACATCCAGCTGCAGCCTCACATCTTACAATTCAGCCTGGAGGCTGGAGGTGAGCTTTTATAATTTTCCATCTCTAACCATTTACAATAAGCCTATGGTCCTCTGCACTCTTCTGCACTCTTCTGCCGTACTTATCGGTGCCTTTGTTCATGAATTCAGCAGTCTGAGGCAGATTGTCCCCATCAATATACTATCAGAGAAGGTAGGGCTAGATAACAATTCTGCTGCTATCTGTCTGCAGTGAATAAGCTGTCTAGAGGTCTCCACAGTCTGGGTCAGCACGCATACACTAACACATACATTGTGTACTTTCAATCACATACACACACCAAATAAGCTGTCTAGGGATGTTTATATAATCCAGCACATCTACAGCCGCGCAGTGTTATCAACAAGAAAGGAGCAACATAGTGCGGGAAGTAAGATATTACTTCATCTAGTGTATCTCAGCTCTGACACAATGTTATTTTAATAGTTAAGCAGAACAAAGAAATGCACCACCCAGCTAGTGTGCTAAACTACATTCATAATTTAATCAACTCATCTTTTACAATTAAATCAGTGTAAGTAGAGGCTTTTCAGGTTCAAGTCATGTGAACATATATTATTCTAACTTTGATAAAATGACAACCTGATAGATTTTTTACTTAACTCATTTAACTGTTGACTGTTAGCATATCGGTATTTCTCCCAGGATTTATTGTGTTTTGTTTATTTCCCTGGAAGTCTTAGATGGCACAAAAATGATAAGATGTTAAAAGACATCACGCAGGTAAAGAGCAGGGCTGGAGACCTCTGGCAAATGATCCAGTGTTTAGAGAACCATGGAGCAGATGAGCAGGGGCTAGAGAGCTGGGTAGCAGGACATGTACTGGCAGTGCACTACTGAGGACTAGCAGAATGCCACCAGCAAAACCAGGTGGATGATGCACTGGAGCAGAATAGACATCAATTGGTGAAGCCCACACAGGAACTGGTTTGATGAGTGATGGGTCATCCACTGGGAAGGTCAAGGCTCTCATTTACTGGGCAGCTGATGGAACTGATGTCAGTGAAATGCTTCATCATTTAGAGGATCTGACTGCTAATTATCCACAGGTGAGGCAAGTCCCCTGGAAAAATGACTGCTTGAGGCTACTGGATTAGGCAGTGGACAAACCATCTCCTGTGGATCAGTTGGTAGATCAGTTGTCTATGAGCCCCAAGGTTGGTGGTTTGACTACCAGATATCCCTGTTTTGGCCACATAAAGTCTCTCCTGGGACTTCAAAGGGACTGCCTGTCCAAAAGAATTTTTCACAAGGGATTAATAAAGTATCAATTAATATTACTATCTTGATAGTGGGCTGAAGGGCCTAATGCTAGCAGTAGGTGTAGCAGGTTGGGACGCGAGCTAACACATAACACAAGTAGCATCCCTTACATACACTACTGTGTTTAGCAGAGAGATACAGGCTTGTTCACTTCCACCTGTGGCCTTTTGTCTTTTTGAAGTAACCAAGAGAGATTTTTCACAACCATAAGATTTAAATGAAATTTAAGCTTAGTCATCAACACGTGTCATCTAACGGGAAATGAGCACTTTTCCATTACGGTCACAGAAGAAAGGGGCAGAGTAGGATGGAAAGTGACGCAGCGAAGGACTGCCACGTCAGTTGGGTGGAGTGTCAAATGTGTGCAAGAGAGTGAGAAAGAAAGATAGGTAGAGAGTGAGAATAATGCAGAGGCTTATCTGTGGCTGTGACCTGAAACAGCTGTTTCTCTGCGGTGCGTTGAAGATAGATCCTTGCTCATTTCCTCTCCGTCCTGCCTCTCTATTTATGTTGCCAGTTTACTGTCGGCAGAGGGACAGGGACATACTTCGCCTTCGGAGAGAAAGAAAATCAATTCAACTTAGCAATCAATCAGTGTAGTGAAGAAAACTGCTCTGTGAAAGAATGCAGACATACAGTCTAAGTGTCCTCCTGCTTTTTACAGAAACAGGTGCCTGCTGTTGTATTTGTCAAAAGATACATCGTAGTATTCTTAAGATAAAATTGTGATCTGTAGGATCTAGTTCTGACAGCAGATTTGACATTGAGGCCCAAATCATTCATGAGCTCCATTTTAATGGAGGTTTTGGCCTGTCAGCAGCAGCTAAAACCTTTTCCCTGCTCACCACAGCTGTCGAAAGCAAAGAGAAGAAAAGGGAGAAGAGTGACAAAATGATTTAAACGTTTTTATGGCTTACTCTCAGAGGTCAGGAGGACATTGTCATCTGTGCTAGAAGCCACCAAGACAAACTCCTTTATCATCTCCATCGTTGTCATCCACGTAAACACACACACACGCATATTAATACACACATTATCTGCACTTGCTCAGTTTCTAACAGCAGTTTATACGCGAGTGTAGTTGTTGGCTGTAACATGAGCCTGGATTTCATTAATACTGGGGTCATGTGATTATTGTTTGTTTGCTTGTTTTCCTGCTTTGATATAAAAAAATACCAGCCAGACTTTATTTTTATTTTTTTCACACACATTTTTCTGTGGTTAAAGGTCTTATTTCGTATGTAAGCTACCATTTCAAAGTGTGATGTCACTTAGAAATGTCATTGTTTTCTGATCATGGACCTCCATACATCTGTGTATACATTGCATTAAAAGTCACAGTAGCCATTTACCAGTCATTTATTAATGTCTGCACTGTATTTCTGATCAATATGATGAGCAATGTGATGTTTTCTTTTATATCAACCACATCAAAGTAAACATAGTCATAAAAGGCTATATACACCACGTGTCAGTATTCACAAACTAATGCTGAATATTTTTACATCCAATTTCTACCTAAATTCAGTTACACATAATTTGCAACCCCGCCCCATCTCCCTGAATACAGAGAGCATGGCCTTTACAACGTGAGCATACTCACATACCTAGTTGCATACTAATGTTCTTCCAGTGGGACAGAGCAGAGCAGACAACAGGAAATGGATGTTGTGGTGAAGCTGCTGGCTGAATGGGTGCTAATTTGTTTCATTGCCTAATGTAACAATATAGCTTTTTTGCATGAATTGAATCTGTGTAATCAAGTTATTGACACACGCTACAGGCATCGCACTGAATAAAGTGTATCCCAGCATGCTTTCTATGCTTTTGGTGCATCTGCTCAGTATGAGACTCAGTTGGAGAGATGCTGTTAGAGTGGTTATATAAGCAGTTTTATACTTTGATGCTAAGTTTAAAAACTGTTTATTGTTAGCTTAACTCACACACTATTTGTTGACATTCCTTTGTTCACATTTGTCTTGCAAGTGTTAGGTGGCAACGCTTTATCTCCTGGAGTTTAAACAGGTGTTTATTTAAAGGTGCCCTCCATTCATACAGATGACATTTAAAATGACTGTGCTTTGAATTGTCTCAAACAACAATTTCTTTATTGGAATAAATAAAGTATGCAAAAATGTAAATTGCTAAAAGCTAAATCAAGTTCTGACTATGAACTACGGTTCTATGAGCCACGGTTCATCAGGTCTATGTATAACCAGACAGTTGTGTGGTATTCTCTGAGTCTAATGTGTTCCCAGGTGGTGTTGGCCTTTGCCAGCGTTATCCCTTGGTACTGATTTTGTTTGCTCAGGTTTGCCCAGCAGACCTGAGCCTCACAATCACTTCTCTGCTTTTCGCTAGTGATGTGGGTCTGTTGGCTTCATTAGACTGTGACCTTCAGCATGCACTGGCATGGACAGCAGTCGAATATGAAGTGGCTGGGATGAGAATCAGCACTTCAAACCTTAAGGCCTGGTTCTCTGCTAGAAAATACTCATTGCTCCCTTCAGATTGGGAGAGTGTTAACACTCCAAGTGAAGCGTAAATGTTTCAGGGTCTTCTTTACGAGTGAGAGTAAAATGGAACGTGACACTGACACTCAATTAGTTCAGTGTGAGCAGTAAATCACTGCGGTGAAGAGAGGACAGAGCCAGAAACGCATTACTTTCAATGTATGAACTCACAGGATCTGATTTACTAAAGTTTGCGTGTATTAAATCAAGTGCCAGAAATTGCACATGGATGACTGAGGGTGTCCGGGTTCCTGGCTCCTCCTACTCAGTCACCACCTATTTAACAATAAAATCTTTTTAACTTTATTTTACCCCAGAGTCTCTGTTTTCTGGCACCATGGAGTCCAAACCTGAGCCCATGACAGAGGGAATACTTTTTAAAAAAGAAAGAGTGGGTCGGAAAAGCATGTTCACCACTCATGTTAATATATTTGACAATTAAAACATATTGAGTTGTAAGGTGAGCTGCAGGCTTATGGGGGTTTAAATGTTCATTAATTTTAGCACATCATGAAGTCTAAACTTCTGGCACATCCATGACCGAATGCGAGAAATCATTCTGCACTTTTGGGCTATAGACACACAATGCTTCACAAAACAAAGTTCTGTTTGGATCAGCTAGTGGTTGAGAAGGACTTAACCCACACAACCGAGTAGAAGGACACCATTGTAGGAGGTCTCATCTGCATCTCTCATGAAAGTAAATTATATTATAAATTGAATTCATTTGAGGATGTGTACATATGTGTGCACATGCGTGCTATGCCCTTGATATAATGTGTTGAATGTTTTGTGCACCCAGGACGCATGAATGGGACCAAATGTGACGTTTATGCGGTTGCTTGCATCCATTGCTGTAGCTCCTTAAAGTGAATATTTGCCTCTAATAATTAAAACTTTGAATTAATCTGGATGCTCTTGTGTTTGCACTGGTCGTTTTTTAAGCTCTCTGTGACATACAGGTTAGCCAGTGGAACAAGCATCATTTAAATACAACTGCCTCCACCAGTTTCCACTTGTCGTCAATGATGCATTACTTATTTGTTGCCTGCAAAATGGCCAAAATGGCCACTAACAAAGTACGTAACTTTCAAGCTTACACATGCAGTTTAGTACTTGCTATATGGGATCTTAGTAAATTTCAACAGGTTTAAAGTAAATCCTTCTTCCTGAAGATCACAATCATTCAATTTGTCATTGAAACTGTTTTATATAAATGAGAGAAGAGGTTAGATGTTGAGGCCATTAAACAAATGAGACAATTTGTGAGTTGTAATTATACTGGTAGGCCAGTATAGGCGACTATATTTATATAAATGCCTCCTGGACATTATGGCGTATTTAATAAATAGACATAAGAATGGTCACATCCAACCCTAAGAAAAGGAAAAAACAGAATTGTTGAAGAAAGAAAGAAATGTGGAACTATTTCTTTAAAAGCAAGCAGAATGCTCTAATAGGAGATGAGTAATAAGAAAATGGCTGTAAGTAAGACTACTGACGAATGTAGAAGGTTTGGAGGAGAAAAAAGAAGAAGAGAGTAAAAGGACAGGATGAGGAGAGCTGGAGCGGAGCGACACATGACTGGTTGTCTATGGAGGTTGATGACCAGCGCCTGTCAGTCAAGCTCACACAGAGAGAACGGGGCTCTGCCATCTGCTCCAAAGTTAATGGGAAGGAGACATGGTGGGGAGGTGGGATGTGTTGACCCAGCCCAGAGAGGCTGGAGGGAGAAAGGACGGTGAGTTGATGGACGTCTGTGTGCAAAGCAGGGCAGAGTGGAGGTGGTTGAAGAAGAGCAGGGTGGAGATCAAGGACAGAGATTTAATGAGATGAGAAATGATGAGATGGTTGATGGAAGTTGAGAAGAGCTGATAATAAATTAAATAAAACTGCAAATCCAGTGGGGCAAAGAAGACTGAGTTCAGGTATCCCATCACAATCACACACTGCGGGTCTTGTTATGGCTCTTAATGTGTTTTTACAATTCACAGACTCCAAATCACAATGAAAAAAGCGTCCACACCAACCATGTCCTTCAAAGAAATGCAATACATGGGTTGTTGAGAAGTTCAGTTAGACTTACATTTGCTGACAACAAAATTAAACTTAAACCCTAAATAATTAGTAATTTGGGAATGTGAATTAACATTACAGTATTTACATAGAGTATTTCAAACCATTCTGCGACTGTAGAACTTTAGGACATGATCATCAGCACAAACAGAGAGAGCAGCTAATGGCAGCTTTGCACAGGTAGAATACATTATAACGTACAGTTAGGTTAATAAAAAATGGAATATTGTAATGTTTGTTCTCTGAAATATGATACTCAATGTGTGAGTGAGTTAAACTTTAAGATGTAATTCAGGGATATGTTTGCCATTAAACCACTAAGTCTATGTATTTTTTTATTCACTCACTCACTCACACACACACACACACACTCACACACACACACACGCACGCACGCACACACACACACACAAAATGGGAAAAATGGCTGACAACAGTTGTGTGGCCAAGTGTGATCTGTTTCCCCAT
>OMLM01009344.1:23362-37048 GCA_900302695.1 Helostoma temminkii
CCCATTACTCCATGACTAATCAACCAGATAAAAGGCTTGGAGTTGGTTCTGAGTGTTACATTTGCATTTGGCTGTGGAACCCTCAAGATAAGGTCCAAATATGTGTCTGCAAGCGAAAGAAAAACACAATAAACCCATCAGAGAGATACCAAAAACACTGAGAGTGGTCAATACAACAATTTGGAACGAGGCAGAAACACCCACAACCGACTACCAGCTGGAGGCAGCTGCTGTAAAGCCTGGCAAAGAATCTTGAGGGAGGAAAGGGTATTTGGCCAGGTCTATGGTTTCTAGATATCAGACACTGATTGACTGCAAAAGATTTCTTACAAAACATTAACGTCAATCCTTACATTTGTAATTATGTTTCATTACATTTTTATTACTTATGAGCTACCTAAAACAGAGGTGGGATTATGTTGTACAAAAACAATTCCAAGAGCTTTATTTTTGTTCCATTTTTTATAGACTTAACTGTAGTTGCAAGGCCAAATACCCATCTGAAATTAGATGTAGGGCCTTTAATTAATGGTAGTATAATTAATAAGCTAATAATGAAGCTGTTTACGTCATCAGTACATGTTTTGTTTATACTCTCACTCTGTATATTTTCACATCACAAAAGCTGATACAGCAGTTTTTGCATTTCAGTTTATTTAAAGCAGCAGACAGGAAGTAAATAATTAACCAAAATAAAACCCAAAGTTCATATTGTGATCATGACAAAGGGTGTATCTAGATTTTAAGCATCATTTCATTATTTCTGTGTATTTGTTGCTAGAATTTAGTTAATTCTTGTTGATAAATTTTGAATTTAGTATGTCACCCTCAGAGTGACATTCCCTCAGAAAGCTGTGGCGGTATGAGACGCATGTTCTTCTTGTTCAGCACATCTACTCCAACAACTCGTTTGTACTGCTTCATCTGAATAAAACCTTAGTTCCTCTCCTCCCATCTGCCTCTAGACTTCCCACAGCATCTTAATAGTGCCACCTAATAACTAATGCATTGACTCAAATATTCTCACACTACTACTGACACTGAACGTCTGTGAGCCAGCTGAACAAAGAGCAAGAGATCCTGCTCTTAAGTGTAATGTTAGAGTTCGCACCAGCTCTGCATTCCTCACATACTTTTGGCCTTTTCAGTGTCTTGTGATGAATGTGAGCTTAATACCAAATCAATTGCTTTTGTACTGCTCTGAGAGCTTCTTTATAGACAATGTGGTGGCACTCTGCAGAGGTCATAGACCTTTGACAGTTCAATTACACACCTTAGTTCACAATGGGATAAATGGTGACACACAGCAGGATCAGAATAACTACATGTGTCAGAGAGGCATCTTAAAATCTGCTCAGCATAATTTATGAAAGATGTAGTTTATCTCACTGATGAATATGCACAACGGGTGCACAAGATCACAGCAGGTGGGCATGTTCAGGCAGCTCTTTATGCACTAGTGTGCACGTGTATATGAGCATGTGTTTCTCATTAAAATATTGTTCTATAAATAAATAAAAGAAGAACAAAGTTGACTCAAATATTAAACTTCCAGCACATCGCCAGGTTTGTGGGTTGTTGGACTGTACGTCGCACCACCTGTTCAAAAAAATTAGGTCAGGGCTAGCCAAAGTCACAGCTACGTAAAGTTAGCGAGGTCTGGGTTACAATTCAGGTCTCGGCACGAGGCCTTACTATCAGGCTTGTATCCACCCCCTGCTGCTGGACATGAGTGATACTGGGAGTATTTCCTTTGAGGCTCACCCCCACTTCAAGTTCACCTCCTGACTGGACAACAGATGGACTGTAGTTGTAGTCGGGGCAGACAACAATGCCTCCTGCTTGTGTGTGTGTGTGTGTGTGCCTATTTGGCTGGCTGTGTGTTGTTAGGTCAACATGCCAGCAGATGCAGGTGTGGTCCTATATGTCTCTTGTTGACACCATTATCAGTCATGGAGGGTCCAGTTCACCTTTGTTAGTGAACGTCTTGTTCAGGGTCATTTTATCTGTAAATCAATCAAGCTGATATCTCATCTATTTAATTATTTATTATTTAGGTTATGCACAGTTTGCAATGGTTCATAAACCGGGTGTGTAGAAAAGGGATACATTTCTGGGGTGGTCCAAGGTAGAGCTGTTCAGTAATACTGTGTATCGTATGGATTCTCCCATATTTATATGCATGACCCCTTACCCTCTGTCTGCACATCTCTGACTGTCTCTTGTTAGTTTTAGAGTAGGTCAAATTAAAAGTTTCCACAAAGTTATGTGATTAATAGAAAAAAGTCTATTGTGATATATTATGCAATTTAATGACAATTTTTCTTTCAATTTATCACTGAAGAAAACTAATTTTCATACTATAGTCCACATTTACAACAAAGTCAGCTACAGTCTAAAAAATCAACTGTGTAGCTGAGTCAACATACTAACAAAAAATTATCCATAAGGTAGCCAACATTTACTCCTGTTTAGTTTACTGTGCTTTAAACCACGTTTCTATTTTTGCTTTATTCAGCTACAGAGTGGGATTAGACGAGAGAGAGAGAGAGAGAGAGAGAGAGAGAGAGAGAGAGAGAGAAACAGATTGATTTTGTGTTTACATACTCAGCTGCTCTGTATGATCTTGTCTGTTTATGAAAATAATTCAATACGGAATGATGTAAAGATCAGTTCCCACTAACTGAAAATCCAACACTATACTACTACCCAAATATGAAGGACAAATAGATTAATTGCTGCCAATCGAGAAATACTTAGGTAAAATAAGGTATTCCATGGTACATTCTGTACTTTATATTTTGATGTTACTAGAGAGACACCACCAGCTGGAAACAAGTTTCTTGTAAGCACATGTGCATAAATGGCCAATAAATCTTTAGTGTTTAAATTTCTGACATTGCAAGGTTTTGAGTTTTGAGTGATAAGTGAAGACACTGGCTGTTTTATATCTCTTTATATCTCAGAAAACAACCAAATGTGCCTCTTGGGAGTCAAAGCATCCACCTATCAATCAATCGCTGTCAGCAAGTTCATAGAGTCCTGCTGTGTCGGTGCTGGAAGTCTAGAATATTTGCAATTTGAAGCTTTTGTAATGACAGAACATAGTATTCAGCATTTTCCTTTCATAATCATCGCTCAGCAGCTGAAGACGTGCATATGTTGTGACAACAAATTAGACATTCAAAAGAACAACAAACATTTAGCACCTCGTCAAACAGAGCAGCCCTGTCTGCACCGACTCCTGCTGTGTGGCGCTACTGTTCTCAAGCTGCTCTGAGGCTCTGCTTTATATACACTGTACACACACACACACAAGCATATGAGCACACACACGCAAACTTACAGGCAACGCGCACACACAAAAACATGTGCACGTGCTAGTACACACAGACAAATCCAAACACTCCTACACACACTGGTCTCCTACAGTGGTGAGAGTCTATCAACACTTAGTGACATCTGGCAGGGAAGCTGCCTCGTGAAGACAGGCTCTACTGAACCTGCTTGGTATGTTCACAGTGTGTGTGTGTTGTCCCATGTTTGTGTGTGTGTAGGTGGGCAAGTGGGTGGGTGTGTTCTGGGTTATGTTTTGCCAACATCTGGAGTCTAGACAAAATGACTGAGGTAGTGGGCAATAGCCCATCTCCCTGTCACCCACTCTGTTGACTTAGGTGCTGCTGTGTGCTCCTGCACCTGGATATATACAAATGTGTGTGTGTGTGTGTGTGTGTGTGTGTGTGTGTGTGTGTGTGTGTGTGTGTACATGTCTTTATACAGTCCCGTAAACAAATTTTTGTTTGATACTAGCTTTGTGGAGACATTTTGCCATTGTAAGAATAGTTTACAGTAAGTGCCTAGAGAATGCATTATTTCTTTTCCCTAACTGTAAACCCCATCCTAAACACAACCACCATCTTAAACGTCCTCACAATTTTGAATTGTCCTTTCTACAAAGGCTTCTAACTAAAAAATTGTCCATACAAGTACATATAAACACGTACACACACACACACACACACACACACACACACTCACTGAGCTGTATGATTGGGAATCAGTGGAGTCTCTCCATCCTTATTGTCCAGTCAAGCTCTCTTCATGAATTAAGTTTGTAATTACAGAACATGGTCTTTGTTTACTCCTCCAAATACCACTATTACACAGGTTCTTTTCAGACTACTCTCTGAAATGTCATGTAATGAGGAGGGCATCTGACATTTGAGCACTGAAAGTGTTGTTTTGGCTTGAAAAGGATGGCCTAAGTTGTTTTAAAATTTATAATGGCCAAGAAACTTCTCCAGTTTCTGGTGTTAAGGATCTTGAATAGCAAGAAAGCAAAAAAAAAAGCTGGAATGCTGTGGGTAGATGCATCATTATCCCAAGTTTCATCAAAATGCAATCAAGTCTTGGATTTGTCTGTGACACATTTGACAAATAGTATGAATCATGGGGGGTGTTTACTCATTTGTTCCTTTGATTTTTTTGAAGTCTTCCTATGGCTTAGAAGCCAGTGATTCATTAGATTGATCCTATGTCTTTGTGCTTTCACTGCGGGGGACAAAGGATGGTAATGGTTTTGATGCAGCATTAGAACATTAGACTAAGTGTATGTGTTAACAATTAGCTGGAAAATGCTGCCTGACTCCAACAATCTGAACTTTTCTGTTTTAAAGCCTCCCAAATGAAATAAAGGGCTGTGTTTTATTCTATTTCCATGGGAACGATTTGCACTTGACAGAGAGCAAAGGTGCTGCAGTCGAGGAGGGCATTGAGGAAGGTAGCATGCCGGCGGGCAGCTGGTGATGTGTCTGCCTCCTGAATGCCTCCACATGCTCTGTGTCGGTGGATTTATGGCCATGCCACCGTTGGCCCGGATTCCCCACCGGCCTGGGGTCAGAGGTCACTGTGGTGCCCTGTACAGCTGGCCAGCTGGTCCTGCTCAACCCTGCCACCCACCAGTTGAGAAGAAGAGTTACACAGAAACACTGCACGCATGCACACACACACACAGATGCACATAGTATTCTTAGACACACACACTGTCATGTACACATTCCCGGCCAGACAAGCAGCACAGATGCCCATGCAGAACAACCCTGTTGGCATTGATGCATCCTTGAGCGAGTTTGACAATAAACAGCAGGGAGGATGAGGGTATGAACAGACTAACTTTATACATAAAACTAGGGTTCCTTTTGATTTTCTTCACAGACAAATGCCGTTCACATCAAGAGCACAAGTTTAAAACTGTGCATAGGAAGGGCAGAAACCGTGCTAACAAATACAGACACTTTGTTTTATTCTGGTCAGTGCGCTGCTGTGTTAAAGATTCTGAGTATAGTTTAGTTACATTTTTCAGTTTCGGTACAAAGCCTTACTTATGCTGAAGTGGATACTGCAGTATGTTGATCCATGTACATAAATGGATGGAAAACAACTTGATTTCTCAAAAATGGAACTCAGAAAAATAAAAACTAATATAATAAAGCTTTTATATACAGTTAAATTATCTATTTTGAGTGACATTTAAGATATCATTACAAGAAATCTTGCAAAGTGGAAAAATACTTTTGCAAATCTATCCAAATTGAATACAAACTTGCAGATTTTCTTCTGAATGCTGCTTTATGTTTCTCCAAACTGAGGCACCACATGTGGCATTGCATATTTTGGACTATGGTACCATTTCAACAGATTCAAAAAAGTTGGGCTAGTGACAGCTGCTATTCATTGGGAATGAGACATTTGCAGCTCAGCACCCTCCAGAACTCAGCTTGGTAAAGCGCCCAGCAGCACAAAGGACAGTTGAAAAGGCTTAACTTTATGCAACTATCCTCTGACGCAGCCTGAACATCAGACACACGAGAGCCTGTTGCTTTCATACTGCTCTACTCCACTACAGGAAGAAAAGACAGAACAGAAGAAGAAACAGATAAAGTCAGTCATGATATGATAGTCAAAGTAATAAAATAAAAATATCTAATCAACAGGTCATGCTAATCAACATAAATATCATAGTCAGCTTCTTCGTTTTGTTAATAAGCCACATTTACTATTAATAATTGTTTGTTATTATTGAAAAATAGTCAATAAGTTATACAGTATATTTTCATTTACTGCTTAATTTTTACTGTTGAGATTTTGAAGTTGCTAAATCATGTCACACTAATTTGCATACTGTATGTGATGTCATCATGTAATTTCATGTATTTACTAAATAAGAACAGGTTAAAATCATACTGTGTATAAATGAACTCAAGCTCTAGCTATAGCCTAACATTAAGTACTAGCATTTTACAACATTATGCCATAATAAGATGATGCATGATATAGACTGACATTAACATATAAACAGTCATTTCACCTTATTAACAATTCATTCATGTTTCTTTCTGGTTGCCGATTGGTCAACGGAATCAGAGTCACAGCCACAGAAGGGAAAATTCACTGACAACTTTAAGCAACTTTCCACAAGAAAAGTATCTAAAGCTTTTCCAAAAACTGTGTAAAGATAAAATATTTATAATATCTCAGTTAAAATACCTTTAAAAAAACACACAGGTTACAGTGTACTGTTAGCATTCTAGCTCCAACCCTTTTCCTGGCCATCACACAGAAAGACTAAACTTGATAGCCTGCATCACATTCTAGGTGATAGTAGGGTAATGCTGTTTTAA
Source organism: Helostoma temminkii (assembly GCA_900302695.1). Lineage (NCBI taxonomy): Eukaryota > Metazoa > Chordata > Actinopteri > Anabantiformes > Helostomatidae > Helostoma > Helostoma temminkii. The sequence continues at coordinate 30,043 of OMLM01009344.1, forward strand.
TATGCAGTAGCTAATGACTATTACGGCTTAATTTTTTTTGTGTTGTTCTAAATAAGGAGATTTCTGTCAGGTGGAGCAATGAGCTCAGCTTTGGTGACACAGCCATGAGTCTTATTATGATTTCCCTCATATTTTAGTTTTTTATTTTTCAGCTGACTTTCATACAGTTCGACAGCACATTTGATTTTTCATTGCTGGTTTAATATACTGTTTTACTCTCATCATTATCCAATAGAGCATGTACACCTATTTAGTTTTGTGTTGCGAATACTTGTTCTGTTATACTGAAATGACCTTAATATAATTTGTCTCTGCAACAGCTGTGGCTGGACGCATTATGTTCTTTGGGTTGTCCATCTGTCTGTCCCGCTCTTGTGACTACCATATCTCCAGAACTCAAGAGGAGAGAACTCCAGGGTGAACTGATTAGTTTTGATTTTGGTGGTCAAAGGTCAAGGTCACTGTGACCTATTTTAAGACCTATCTCAGAAATGCCTAGAACAAATCTGATCATATCTGGCGCAAACGTCCACTCAGATTCAAAAATAAACTTATTAGAATATGAGTCTGGTTAAAGACAAAGGATGTCAAAGACATTGTTTTAATAATTTTTATTGTAATAACGCTCTATGTTTTTTTTTCTTTAGTTTTTTAGTGTGTGTGTGTGTGTGTGTGTCTTACTTCTTCATCCCAGTTCTCTAATTATGATCAGATAATAGTGACCCTGTCAGGGAAACAAATAAAACTTTACCCATGTGTGCAGACATACGGTAAAAGGTGAATGTTACACACCCACACCCTTACCACGCTTCCCACAGGTCAGCATCTCAAACCTTGCATAATAAACAGTGGCTGCATGTATCCACTTTATAACATGACACTCTCCATTCACTGTGCTGTCATCACTGAGCCAGTTACTGCCTCCCATAGCGTTTTGCTGACAGACATTTTAAATTAGACTAATAAATTGCCTGGAGCTCTGCCTCATGTTTCCTAAAAGCCCTGTTACAGGGAGAAAAATTAGCACGCTGCAGGTATAAAGATTGGATTCTGCACAAAAGGTCCCCTTTTTATTTATGAGGCAAGGCCTAAATATCCCAATGGAGAGGGTCACATCATAAGAAGCAAGAAAGTAAGCTTTGATACTGTAGGTATGTTCATAAGGCGTCAGTGTCTATGTGTAGCAAGGTGTATTGAAAGGAGGGAGAAAAATATGCCTTGGTCTGATATATGAGCTGCAATGGGGGACAGGATATATGCGAGTGTGCCAGCTAACACCCAGCCAAAGCAATAAAAAAGTAAGAAAGAGTTTTGAAGTCATTTTCTATAGAACAGGTTGTGTTGTTCCAGCGCTGGTCTTTGTCAGAGCTCATTTAGTGATATTCTTTCAACTCTGCGAGTAAGCCATAACATCCTCTCCAGATGAATTGAGCTGCACTTAAGAAAAGAGTGGATGGAAATTAAGCTCCTACACAATGCGTGGGTACCGCCTGCCAAGCTCATGACTGAGCGGAAAGTGTTTTTATTTCAAAACCATATAATGTTTCCCGAATGTGAGGGGAATAATGCAGCCAATGCGAGAAGAGAAAGCGGAGGAAGAAAGGGAAACTGAGATGCACAAGAAGCAGAGCGAAAGTATAGCTGGCCAGATAAATGACACTCAGAAAACAATCCTTCACTTCTGCTCTTCCTCTCATGCGCCGAGTGCCGTGCCGTTGCTGAAGTTATTGTGCCCATTGTAAGTCACAAAGCGGGGAGGAATGTTTGGCCGCTTCTCTGGGAACCACCACTTCAGGGCCCACACCTGCCGCAGCCTGGGGACTTGAATTCTGCCACAGAGAGTTCAATGATGAGGAGCTGGCAGTGGGAGATATGCTTTTTACTTAAGGATGGCAAGCTGTGAGAGGACTTAATGTGAAACCAAAAGTGGCCTCTCTGGTATTCAGTCACTCACACGCTCTCTCTGCTTCTTGGTTTCCTCCATCACACACACTATCACTATTATTCTTCCCCATCACTCTCCTCCACCCTTCCTTATACCTCTCCTCTTCCTTCCTTCTGTCTAAAGGTCTGTCTCATTCTGTGTTGGGACTTAACTTGAATAAACAATCGCTTCTCTGTGGAAGGAGCTTCCCATCCCACTTCCTAAAAAGAATGCTGCTTCCCATCCTCAGTCTCACCATGGTTACTGGGAATCTGCTGGGAATCACATTTTACACAGAGGTCAGCATGGGCGCCTGCTTCAAAGAAACACCAAAGCTTTATCAGTGCACGAGTCTGCATACACTCATTAAAATTCTTTCAGTCTCCTCTCAAATTCTATTTTTGTAAGAAGAAAAGTGCATATGCAGAGTTGATCCACCTTCAACTTACTGCTCAAAATGCATCTGCCAGACTCACTGTGACTATTAATTTCTATGAAAAAACATTCTTGGCTTGTTAGATTTGTAGGTTAAAAACCCTATGCCTTTAATTTTTTTCTAAAAAAAAACAAATGTTTTTTACTGAATTTGGAGTGCTTAGTATCTCTATTTATTCTACTTATTACTGTTCAAGGACTAGTTTTTGTCCAAAGAGTACCTGATAATTCAATTGCAGCAGCAATCAAGCCTGATGTGCATTGATGAAATAAAATAGTTCTTTTCATCATTTGAAAACTCAGTCACTGAGTTGAAATAATTCCATATTTAAATCCTGACTCTGGGCCGTGTGTTTTGGTTGTGTTGCAGTCTCTTCTCTGTTTTATCTTATTATGATAATGACCAAACCCTCACATTCCTCAGTGGTGATCTCATTTTATAGCACAATACTGTGTGAAGCAGACAATGTGCTGGCACCCAGAAGTCCTCGGAGGACTACAATGTCTCGTCCACCGGGAGGTTCTCAAACCTCAGGGAAGATGAGGGAATTACAGGGCATGGAAACAATGCAGCAACACAATCTCCATCTTTTTGTCTCTGAGCAGCCTTGGTGTGTTCTACTAAAGTGACAGCGTCTTTCTCTGCTTTAATAGCTTGGCAAGGTTGTTTCCCTGCAATGCCCTCCACCTACTAACAATTACAGCACTGCTGTAAGATGTCAGCTATTGTGCTGCATGTTTGTGAGTAGTAGAATTTATAATTAGTGCTCTGGGAGCTCTGTGTGTGAGTGTATTATCATAGAAGTATTTGCAAAGAAGTGCTTCACTTGAGCTTTTCTTACAGTGTTTTTCAGTATCAAGAGTTATTATAGAATTGTCAATAGCAGAGAGGTAGAAATATTAAAACCTTTAACTATAGGTAAACATATAAGTACCTCTATTTACACTATATCAAAGTCCTGCATTGAACACGTGACTTCAGTAAATATGCATAAGCACCATAATCATTAGTTATTTTTGATTATACAATAAAAAATGACAAAATAAATCCTAGAACAGAACAGTAATTATTAATGTCTGAGCATCAGTGTGCAGTATGAAACGTGTGCTGAACATTTTTCTGTGCCCAACTTTAAGTGTTAAATGTTAAGTATGACATCAAATGTTAAGTATGAATATGAAAAAGATTTGAGAACAAACTAAAAAATCCATATATGAAAGAACTGATGTAATGTAAGGATTTTTACATTTTTACCTACTGTTCAATGTGCAGTGGGAGTTCAGCAGCACATGTACAGCACCTGCTGGACAAAATGTTGCATTCAAACATTTCCATGGATTACATGTTTATACAGACACACTTTTTTTCAAAAATCTGTTTTATTTCAATAATTAAGGAGTAGTAAACTGATTCCACTAACATAAATGTTTGTTTTTTACAGTATAGTTCTGAAGTGAAGGGTTTAGGCTGAAGGGAAATAAAACCACTCAGGAAGACCCAAAGGAAACACACAAATAAAAATATCCCCCCTCCTCACGCAAACAAATGCAAATCTAATTTTGTGTACTTCCATCTCTCCTCTCTCTCCTCTCTTAAATTTCCTCACCTCTCCTCCCACCCCCCAGCTCGAGCTTTGCCATTAGAGCTATTTGCATCTGACTGAGAGGCCATTAGAATAATAATTAGCCTGACCCACCAGAGAGGGAAGGCCTTCGTCAGCTTCATATTAGCGCACGCGCACATACATATATTTAACTTAGAGAGAGAGAGAGAGAGAGGGAGGCTACACACATACTTCATTTAGTAAAATACGTCTCTAAAATCAATCTGTGATCAATTAATCAGTCCGTTTTTTTTCCTTTTTTTTTTTGCCCAGTGAGCGTCAGTATTTTTTGTGTCACTTTTGTGTTTGTGTGTGTGTGCAAAAAAGCTAATGCATAAAGCATGAAACCTATTGGCAGTTAACCAGGGTCTGGAGAGAATGTAAGAAAATGCAGCATGACTTGTCAGAAAATCTCCTTGAAATTACTCTGAAATTACTACGCAGGATTTTCTTTTTCTTTTTTTTCTGGATATTGCTGAAACAACAGTACACCGTACTGGCAGAATGCACTTCTGGCAAATGGGATGAAAAATGGGTATCACATGCTTTTAGTAGATTTGTGCTAATGTGCCCAATTTCCAGGCTCATTATGCCATTAATGTACAAATCTCTGGCCTGGGTGGTGATTATTCACATTGAAGGTAAAAATAATCACCAATAATTAGCTGTCTTTGAGTATCGCACAGACCAGAACCCTGTTTGTATTATATGAACCACAGGTACAAACTGCATCTTCATCATAATGAATTGGTGAATCTAACCCAAATCCAAGAAAGTCTGCTTAGTAACATGTAACATTTACTCATCAGGTACTAACGTGTAGATGGACACCTGAATGTGCTGCTAAAGCCTAAGGTAAAAACACCATGTTCTTTCATCCAAACTAAAAAGCAATCAACCAGCAGCCTCCTCAGTGTCCTTGACAGACTGTGGTTCTAATGTTGTCTCACTGAGAATGCGATCAGACTAATTCCATTTTAACAAAGGAGTTGGTGGGGATGTGTTGCTTTATGTATGACATCCAGGAAGAGTCTGTTTAAAAACTGTTAAAGAGCAAATACCATACCCCTTTAAGGGGTTAAAAAACACAGATGTTTTGAACAGATGTTCCCAGAATGAAAAAAAAACAAAAAAAAAACCCAACAAAAAACGTGCAGATCCTTGCTTCTGCCCTGGCTGAATATGTGTACACCTGTTTGGTGACGTATGCCTATGTCTATGACCCCACGTGGGGGAACAGAAGCGTTGTGAGGATGAGGTACAGAGTCCATCTAGAAACTGCAAAGCAGCTTATGCATGTAGTATTTCTTTCAGTGCGACACACTGACAGCTTTTTCTTGTCCAGAGCACAGACACAGCAGCAGAACAACTGCAGTAGCATCCTCAATATTCTGCTCTGAAACTAGCAATTTCTCTTGCTTCTGAATTAGAGAAAAGCTACACTCTGATGTGCACACACGGTTTTATTCTTTTGTGACCTAACCAGGTGAAAAACAAGAGAAAACATGTTACTTACTGCTTCAAACTTTAAACTAGACCCAGATTTAAGTCGCAGAGAGTCAGAATCAGTCCATCTTTGAGCTCCCAGCTTAAAGTGAATCAAGCAGTGACGTACAGTTCTTACTTTAATAGAAAAATGTCATGCATTGCATTTCTCCCCCACTGTTTGGACCCGTCCACCAAAAACCAAATGCACCCACAGTTTCTTCAGAGTGAATAAGGGTAATGTGTTCATCCATAAATTCAATAAGTCAGCTCTACTCTGCTGTGCACTTCTGCTACCGCCATAGAAGCCAAAGCGGCAGCAGCAGGTCTCGTCTGAAATTGCCATCCTTAGGTGCCAGACAACAGAATGGTGGCTGATGTCTCTTAGAATAGCAATGGCTGGCATAACATAAATGTTTGTTCTAAATTGTAAAAAAAAAAAAAAGGTTTAAAATCGTGAAAAAAACATAGCGGTTAAGTTTAGGCACTAAATAAACATAGTTAGGTTTACAATTGTTTGGTTTAGATTAAAATCACTGCTTGATGTACATCACATACGAGCATCATTTAACAGTAGTTACAACAGCAGTGTTTCACAATGCAGTCAAACTCTGGTCTCCTGTGGTACTCTTCTTTGTTATTACAACCATCTATCCGACCTCATCCCTACAAATGTTATTAGTTCTAAATATTACCTGTTCTTGTTCACTACAGCCACAAGACATCTCTGTTGGTTGCTTATTTGCTAGAAACTTTAAAGTGATGACTTTCTGTTGGCCTCCTTATGATAATGTCCTACACAACACAACAGCGGGACACACTAGAGCTCAACCAAAGGGCCCACACACATACATTTGTCCCTTGTGGCTACGCTGATTGAAGACTGCTAACCAGAACCTTCAGTAAACTTACTGGAGTTCGGCGCCCCAAACAGAGCATTCGATCCATGGCTGACTCAAGAGGAAAGTGTGTGAGATTGTGCGTGCATGTGTCTATGCAGCAGCCACTGTATATAAACAGTATGCATGCATGAATCCTGGCATATGTCTCTGTGTGTATGCCTGTTGTTACCCTTGCTTGCAGATGCAAGCGCACACATGCACACAACTATAAATACATTTTCATGTGTGCTCTAACTTGTGCATGCTCTAGTGTGTGTGTGTATTTTCTACATGTACAAACATGTAGCTAATGTCATTTCTAGTATACACATGCACGCTTCTGTGCAGCACACTGCTTCGTGGGTGCGTGTTTGTTTAAACGTGTGTGTGCGAGGTTGCTACAGGCAGGTTGAAGATTGTCTCCCCCCTGAGGGCCTCTCTCTCCCTGCAGCATGTGGGAACCATGGCGCGTTGCCAGGATACAAGCCCCTCGTCTGTACTGACAAGAAGACATGAAGAGCAAAGATTAATTATTTACAAGCAGACCCCTGTACACTACGTCTGGCTTGGCACTTCTCCTGCATTAAATGTCACTATCTATGAAGCCATCCGATTTATTGCTATTTCTATTTAAGCACTGTGTAAAATCTGTTGCACACCGCCACCCCCCCACCCCC
>OMLM01009344.1:42215-76355 GCA_900302695.1 Helostoma temminkii
CAGCGTGACACAAACAGATCCAGAAGAAGAAAAACAGGGGAAAAAAACAGGACTAGTCTCATTTCTGACTGACAGCTTTAATTAACAAAAGCAGTGCTGGGTCTGTGCATTTCCTCTCACAGCCTCTGGGGGCCCAAGCTGAGCTAACAGGGAAAAGACACACAATACCTGACTTTTCAAACAAATGATCTATTCTCCTAGCTGCTGCATTCATGTATGTTCATGTAGAATGTTTTAATGAGGATTTTCAATTTCCTAACTAGAAGTCAGCTTGATTATGCAGAGGGGCTCCTTGAAACATTCTCACAAGAAACTTAGTGAGACACCATATGTTTCTTTTCTTAAGAGAATCTCTCTTTAGACAGTGTTGTCTGTACAGCAAATGTTCCCCTTTTAATGCAAATGATACAATATTAACAAGTCGACAATTCCTTCATTCTTTAGGATAAATGAAAAATATAGCAGCATATGCACTGCATGTGTCAGGTGTGCTGACTGGTCTAAGCTTGTGACATCATCATACATGTAAAAGGTTAAGAGACCGTTACAATAGTTAGTTGAGGTAGAATCCAATTGAGGCCACAGCTCAGCATAGCTTTACACTTACACCTACAAGTACCCCCTTCAGAGCTACAACATGCAACTTAAGCTAGCACATGAGATTCAAGACCAACCCACTCTGTTCCACCTAGCCCTCTTCTACTATCTACTACCCTCCACCATGCTCCACACAGCCCTACAGGTATTAGTCATCATTAAATAAAAAATAAATAAGTTTAAAACTTAGTTATCATGCAGAAATCATTGAAACTCTCTGATAGTTTAGAAGGGCGAGCCTCATACCATACCAGTCCAGTTTACACCCTGCATACACCTAGTGTCTGTCATCATGATGGCTGGTCCGACCCAGATGCTTCCAGTCTTGTTTAGACTCTGCTGTCAGTCAGTTTATTAAACACGGCTAACATTGAAGACTGACACTGGCAACCACTGACATCACACCTGGAAGAGAGCTACAGTAACTATAGCTTTACTTGAAGTTAGCTTATTTTTACAAGGGTGTTTATGAGGGACCAAGCTGACAGGCATGAAAAGCCACAGGTATTTTTATTTACCCAAAATGAAGAAATTAACAATTCATAAAATATATCACCAGTGTTGGGCTCATAATAGATGTAAAAAAAAAAAAAAACTAGACTAAAGTAATAAACCTCACAGCAAACTTACAAACCAAAGGGCACAAACCAAAAACTAAACCTAATGAACTAAACACATAGGGGAGCATATATACTGGCTGATCAGGCCATTTTGAAATGAGTAGGGTTACACAACTCATTCAGGTGTGTGCTGCATCCGAACTAACCTGACAGAATCTGTGATCTGTGATGGAAACAGTCCAGGAACTCTTAGCTGGTCTTTAGGTGTGGCAAGCCTTCAGAAAAGGAATCAGAGAGCATGAGGCCAAGTTGCTGCCACTAGTGAGACACTCAGCGAGGAGTAACAGAAAAGGTTTATTCATAGGCTGTTAACCTAGTAATTCATCTTTCCCAAAAGCATCTATGACTTAGATTATCTCTCCACTGTTGCATAGTAGAAGCCACTAAGAAGGACACCACTTGTATTATGCAAAGCAAAGTGTAAGTAAATGCTTTACAGCCAGTGTTTTTAAACCCATCATCATTCAAGTCAGCCTCTCCAGTCTTAGTTTGCAAAAAGTTGCAGGCATTCCTAATCAGCCTGGTGGTCAGGGAAGCATATCCATTTTTGGGGGAAGCTATTATGTTGTCAACACTTGGCACTTGTGGGGACGCTATGAGTACAAAGAAGGAAGCATCCTTGTCATATGAAGTGATGCCCACCCATAAACAAATTAGCAAGAGTCCCAAGTTCAGTCATGACAATATAAATTGTTATGACATCTTCTTGTAAAAAACCTTTATCAATAACAATGCGTGCCAAAGCCAATAATAAAATGTACTTTCTGCAATTTAGATTCAAAATATAAAAATTTTGGAAAAAAAAAAAATCAACAAATGATTCAACATTTCTCTTTCCTGGCTTTTAAACAGCAGTTAGAAGCTCAGACCTTCTCCAGCATAAAGAAAATAAGAGGGTAATTAAATGAAAAGATTCATCAATTTAAAGTTCAGGAGTAATCAGCGCTAACATTAGCTTTATAAAACAATTATTTCGTGTCTTCCAGTGGTCTGGCAGAGCTTTTTTTTCTACAAGTGTTTGGAGACTTCTTCTCCTTCAGTGATATTTCTTTGTTTTTATACTTTTCAAAATTGTAAATGAATACTGAAGACATCTAAACTATGAAACAACATGTATAGAATTATGTAGTAAGCAAATGTTAAACAACCTAACGTGTGTTTCATTTGTTCAACTCGTCATCTTTTGCTTTGACAACAGTTTTGCACACTATTGTCATTCTCTCGGTCAGCCTCATCACCTCATCACCTGGAATGGTTTTAAAACATTCTTGAAGGAATCCCCAGAGATGTGGAGTACTTCTTGGCTGCACTCTCCAGTCCAGCTCATCCCAACCATCTCCATTAGATGATTGCAGTGGCCATGTTATCTGATGCAGCACTCCATCAATCAATCTTCTTCTTGGACAAGTAGCTCTTACATAACCTAGAGGTGTGTTTGAGGTCATTGACTTGTTGGAAAACAACTGATGGTCTCACTGCAGAAAGTGCAAATCAGATAGGATGCTGGTTAAGTGTGCCCTCAGTTTTAACTGACAGTATCACCAACAAAGCACCCACATACCATCACACCAGTGGGAACCACACATTCAGGAACCGTCCGTTCACTCTTTGTAAACAACAAAGATTTGAAAAGACTTTGGATTGGCTGTCCTTCATTTACTAGTGTAATTGTAGAGTGTTTCTTTCCATAATATAAACTTGTACAGTAGCTGTAGTAGCACTAATAAGGCCATTGAGTGTGTCCACCCTTTTCTCTGGACAAGAGTGCATTGAAAACCATTCCAGGTAACCTTGTGAATCTGATGAGAGTATTCCATGAGCACACCAAAGCTAAATGTAGCTACTTTGATCAATCTAAAATATAATGAAACAATAAACAATCCAATAGGCATTTTGTATTTTAACAATTTTCTGTTGGCTACATATTTTCATATTTGTTTAAAGGTCTGAAACAGTATGAGATACACACAAATAGATTTACTAGATTAGTGTAACTCAAAGCAACTGAAATCATGCAATAGAACAATGGAATATAGTGACAATTGACTCCCTGTACTGTATGTACTTACTGTGCAGTCATTATGTACAGCACAGGGAGGTGGGGAACAGCCACTGATTATGGTGTGGTGGAGCAGAAATGGCAAGCAGACATTAGCACAGAGCAGCATACGCGCTGTCCCAGGCAGCCTGTTAGTTGAAGTGGTTTAATTAGCAATTTTCTAGTTAGTAAATGGAAATATTATCAATGGCCCAAAACAAAACCTGGCATGCAACCTACACACAAGGCACAAAAACTCACATACACTACCATAATAGTGCTCACATGTATTCACTACCTGACAAACATGCAGATTGTTAAGTACAAAGACAAAAACCAAACAGACACAGGTATATCATATTAGCATAATACATGGCTCACAAATGGAAAACCCATTATTGAGTTTTAGCTGCTATTTTTTTTACCTGCTTTCAAACAGACTATTTATACAATTCTCTGCTTACTATAAGTGCTTATAGATGTAAGATGGCTCTCAATTTCAGTCCATTTAGTTTGTGATGGAGGGCACTCCTAGCACGCTGTTGCTGCATTATGGATCAGCTCTAAGCTCTCGTGGCCGAGGCATCACATTAGGATGATGAAAGAACACTAGGAAGTTATTAGCCAGCTTTTTTAATTAGATTCTCCCCTTCCACCCTTGCCCCGTCTTTGTTTTTGTGTATTTTTTAAGTGTGGGTACATCAGCAAGGCATTATTAATATTTAGAAAAGTGACTGCTCCAGCCTCAGAGGCTTCTAGTAACAGCAGCGTCCCTCTGTTGCAGCAGGATGTATGTTTGGATGGAGAGAGGCATGGATGGGTGAATTCCCATGATGGTGCTTCATCCCTGCTGCTGCCACAGTTGTACAGCCTCTATAATGTAATAGAGTACAAGGATTCAGGCTGTTGGTAGTGAAGCTATACTACAGGTTTTACTGTGCAGATTTTCTAAAGGTCTGTAATATCATAAAAAAGCACTAAAACCACTACATTGCATCAGCATTATAGATTTTAATTGAATATTGTTATCTTTGCATTTTCCTGCAAGCAGCATTTAAAGCCTCAGTTTGAAACCTTCACTCCTCCTGCAGTTGCTAAGTGTATACAACACCAGTTGCGCTTGAAACTGTTATTTTACACAGTAGTGCTTCAAAGCTACGATATGCAACTTAAGCTAACGCTATTATGATATTTAAAATCAATTCAATTCATTCTGCTCCACCTCCCTCTCCCTGCTTCATTATGCACTTCTGCCATCTGCCATATTATAACATATGCACAAAAATACACGCTGTAAATGATGTAGATTGTCTTGTTGGAGATATAGGAGTTATATATTTCATGTATAAATATGTTCACCATTAATGTTGTCAATGTTGTCCTGTGGCCATCAAATGCCATAGTCTGTAAAAACAATTTCTACTTCAGAAACAGAAACAGAAATTGGCTTGTTTCAGCTGCTGTTTTAAACAATATTCTTTGTTTTTGTTTTATTCAATGTTTTTAAATGCACAGTGAAATTAAAAATATATTTTCCAACTTCTTATAATGTGTGTCTGTGTTAATTGTTCATGTATCATCATCATTAATGTGTTAAATTCATGCCTGTTCTCTTCCTGTTAAACTCAGATGTCATCAATGTGATTTGGTATGAGTAGCTACAACTGGGATAAAAGTGATATTATATCAGTGTAAGACAAGGATAACACTGCGCAGACGGTCTCTCCAATAGAGCATGCATTTTGTTGTTACCAATACAATTTGTTGTTCAGATGAAAACAGAAGCTGCAGTGATTGACATGATTGCTTCTTGAGTCAGGCTCATCCAATCAGAGAATTTCAACAATTTCAGTTTAACTGGTGAGTTTTGCAGCTTATTATTTATTGTAATTCTTTAAAAGGTGAAGGACTATTCAGGGAGTGCCGGACTGTAACAGATGGTAGAAGAGCATAGTGGATGAGTGAGAGTGTGAACTGGGTGGAGCAGAGGAAGTAATGATAATGAGCAGAGTAGCCTGATATGGCTTTGAGCAGAGGAGTGGTGCAGGTGAAGAGCTCCAAAAAATGAGGAGAGGAAAGTCTCACCATTCCAACTCAGCTGAAGTACCAAATTTCTTTCTTATAACACCACATAAATAATAGAATTAGTGCAACACACTGTGTTCCAGTGTTATAATTATTTTAAGCATCACACCTGATTACTACAATGTGATTAAGCATTTTAGTGAGTTTTTTCAAAAATGTCCTTGATATGAATATAGATTGTTGTAAATTCATCATGCTTTGACTGGAAGTCAACATACAACAGTGCATAAATTACTATTACCTAGCTATTGTTCAGTATTACCGGTATAAACAGCTTGGACATGTTTGGAAAAGATATCGTAAATCCTTGAAGCATTCATGAATGTGTTAGTGTTATGACCTGAGGCCTGTTCAGTTATATTAACACTGAGGTGCGTCTGTAAAATAGACGTTTGCTAATCAAGCGAACGCTCTGCTCTTTTCCTGTGTGGGTTTAATGCCGTGTAAGTTCAAAGAACTTTTTGCCACAGAAAGTCCTGAGGCTCTGCCGAACAGTGTTGAGCTGATTTATTTCAGTGTAGGTAGTTTTGAAAGGACTGAAGTTGAGTAAACTTCTGAGGCCTTTCCAATGCTTTCCAATACTTTCTGCACCATAGTTAAAGTAATAATGTTACAATAACACTCTGAGCTTTAGTTGTGCTCTGAATTAATGATGGTCATACCCTTTACTCGCAAACACTCATAGTCATCGGCACAGGTGGAAGGACACTCTATATGAAGTGGGAAGGTCTAAATTATAGGTACAGTCTGCCACAGGCTGTCCACCTCAAGCAGGAAACAGCCATCACCATGGTTACTCATAGAAGCCTCAGTTGCCATAAGCTCCTTCGACAGCAACCATGCAGGATCATAGTTACCAGAGGACAATGAGTCTGGTTCATGGGGGAATCTGGGGATTTTGGCAACCTGAGGGGAGTTTGTTCAGTAATTAAAAAATAGCAGTGGTTGACATTTTAGAGGGGTTTTACAATTTAATGTCGAAGTTTTACTGAGATGTTATTGCAGAACTTATGTGACACAATTTACAGATTTAAAAGGTAGAGAGATCAGTCCTTTTTAAATTAAACAGTAGCTTGCTGCATAAATTAGACTCTCTCTTAGACTCTTCATGAGCAGATGCTGTGTAAACATTCCCACGGCTTTCCCAACTCGTAATAGCCTAGAAAAAGTCATGCATGCAGTCACGGTGAATTCTCATTGACTTTGACATCTCTGTGATTTAAATGGAAGACCGATGTACCTCAGAAGTTTACCAGCATCAAATATAAAACAAAACAAAATCTCCTTGTTCCAGCGAGACCGCATCGCTGTTGAATATTTCAAAGACCTTCCCCCCTTTTCCTCTTGCCGACAATCAGGAAACAATCTTTCCTTGTCTCTCCCTGGCATCTTTAGGGACTCTGGGTACAGACTATGAGGGAAGACACGTGAATGCGAGATGTCTGCTCCAGATCCGATGGCGGATAGGTGTAGTTTGTGGAGGGTGGTTTAATTGGAGATGTGGCTGGCTTCTCCCGCGGAGAGAGAATAGGAATATGAGTGGCTCCCAGTGGCTCGGCGCGTCACATAACCAGTGACCTAGAAAAGGAACACTGATCACTCCCCAGAGCTGACAGCGGAGGAACCTCGACGCTAACAAATGCACTTGGCTAAAGTCTGTTGCTGATCAGAGAAAACAGGGGCATTGTGGGTATAGGGAGGAGCAGCAGCAAATGTGACCCCAACAACCAAAGGAGAGATGCAGTGAGTTACTGCAGACTGCTTTGTTTCAATAAAAGGATGCAGACAAAGATCCAAATTTAAAAATATATAATATTATATTCATTTTTTCTGTTTTATTTGAATCAATTAGTCTTAGTAGTTCTACAAACATTTATTTAAAACCAATTGTCCGTTTCTTTTAGAGAAAATAGTTCATAGAACACGAGGAGCTCACTCATGTTGGAGCTAGAATCAGCAGGATCAGCAAGACTTAATGACACATATGAGCATGTGTGCTGGGAAAGCTACCACAATGCTAGAATAACTAGCATTAGCTCGAACACTGCCTCTTTGGTCTTAGGTCCAGTTTTGGGCTGCAGCAAGGTTTTCTGTGGCTTTCTCCTACATGTCTTTGAAATAAGAAGTAAAAGGAAAAAAAATGAACTACAACAGCAGAGAGACATATTGTCCCCTTTATACTTAAAGTCTTAAAAAATACTAAGTATTAGAAAAATATTGCAGCTTTAATTTAGAGAGTTTAGTGAACTCTCAGAAGAGCATTTATTCAATTCACAGTTTTAAGTTAAAAGACTGGAACTAATGTTTTTACATTCTAACAATAAAAAGTTAAATTATTAAGCTGAATTCACTTGTAAATATACAATTCAGACATCTAAGTTAATAAAAAAATATTAGTTGGTTCCATGACATTTTTGTATGATAATTTGGAGTTTATGAGATGAATGGATGAGATGATTCTTGTGTTGCCTGTGAAATATTATTGTGAAACAATAGCTAGTGTACCTGTGTGAAACGTGAACATTTCTCTTGACCTTCCCACATTCTGTGGTTTATAATGAATCGCACCAGAAAGAGAAAAATGATAGAGAGTGACTCCCATTAGTGTTGGGGGAGAGGACTCCTGCCTCTTCTCCGTCAATTAGCATTGCAGCCAAACCAGAGAAGTGCTGCTGATTACTGAAGGAGCTGCAGCAAAGCAGCCAGTCAGCCAGTAGTTCAGTCAGTCGATACGGCAGCTTAGCTACTGGAATGATTTTGATTCAGCGGGCCAGATCGTGCAATGAAAGGCCAATACCGAGCTGGAACTCAAGCGAACCCAGTGCACTCACACACCTACAGTAATCAAAGCGCTTACTGTTCGTCGGCCAGTCAGAAGGACAACTTAACACAGAGCCAGATAGTCCATTAGCGAGGCTTGTTAGAAGTGTTATCAACCAGACTGAGATGGACAGCTAGTTTTCTGACACACTTGAATTCGCCTCACCAATGTGTTTTAGATGTTTCTTCAGTCAGATGAAGGTTGACTGAAAATCCCAATTTATAGCAGCAGCTTCCTGTTTTGCTGCAAACTGGAAAATACACCTTGTGTTGCAGAACAGTAGTTTAAATAAGAGGATAAGCATTAAAATGAAGTGTATGATACAAATTCTGAATTATTTTGAATTATTAAGTAATCTACTAAAATACTGGGAATAATAGGGCTTATGGAAAGCAAATCCAGAGCATCCGATATGATACTTTGCTAATCTAAGTGATAATTGCACGCCCCATATCTGGGTTTAACTGTATTTTATCAGCTCAAATCTTACTCTATTGTATCCTCTTTTCCTTTTCAAAGAAACCTCTCTCCGTCCTTTCATTTGTCTTCCCGCTGACGTGCATCACAGCCTTCACATTAATCACCAGTCTGTCGCTCCTTTCTCTCCTCCTCCTCCTGGTCTCAATTTATTCACATTCCGCTCTTTCCCCTTCCTTTACCGTGAATCACGCCTAATTAGGCGCTCTCTAGATCTGATTTTCATAAAAGGCTTGGGGGAAGGGGAAGATTTGGTTATGACAATTATTTTTCATATATGGAACAGGGACAAAGGATAAATGGTTATTAGTATTCTGCACCTTAAAGTAAATCACCAAAAGATCCTACTTTGATTCTGATATTACAAAGAGATGAGTGAATATGTGGGACAGTGTCAAGGCACGGCAGAGAAGCCAAACATTTGATAAGAAAGTAAACATGTGTGCATGTTTGGAAAATATAAAAACACTGGAATTTCAGCTATCCACTATATGGTAAATAAAAAATATATTACACTATAGCAGAGCTATAATGTCAGCTTGTTTTTCCATGTAGAACTGATCGAGCCTGCATCTGCTTCTTTCTTTACTGCAGCAGACCATTATACTGTACTGCTTTGTTCCAATTACTATCAAAGTTGCAGATACAGCATTCTTCAGTGAATCCATATTAAAAACAACCAAGGAGAAACTAACATGATCGAAATAAACAGAATACGCACAAGCGATTACTTACTAAACTCACACTTACTACTTACTTACTAAAGTCATAAATATGAGTGACATTAAAAGTAAATCATCCAAATATTTTATCAGCAGCACCTCTGAAGCACGAGCGTGTGCTCTAACACACTCACAATGTCCACTTAGGTACCAAATAAATGAGATCTTACATTATTCAGAGTGTGTGAGCGTATTGTGCCATTAAGAGCAGCAGAACCTAACAGCCTTAGGGTGGATGCAGGGGGTGAGAAAACACTGGTTCAGGTGTGGAAGATCCGGTGCTGTCCCCAGTTACATTAACACACACACACACACACACACACACACACACACACATATATATATATATTCATGTACACTGATGATCTGCCATATTGAGTGGGCCCTATTGTTTACGGCCCCCTGGACAGGGTCTCCAGATGGCAGGGTGCCTATTATTGCGGCCCCCACTGTGAGGGCCCCACTGTGTTTGTGTGTGTGCTTGTGGTTCCATGTGTTTAAATGTGAATGAGTGTATATGCAAATACACAGTGAGCGAGAGAGAGAGAGATGTTTCCCTTCGTATTTTTGTGCATTTCTGCACAAACATACTGTATTGCTGCAGGGCAGGCCATGTGTGTGTGTTTTCTGTGTGTGTATGCGTCTGTGTGTATGGAGTAATGGTGAGCCAGAGGCGACATACAGTGAGAGGCCAGTGTGGCATTCCTTCAAAGGCCTCATCAGAGCCTTTTCCCCTACAAAGCAGAATGCAGTGCGTGTTCCTCCTGGGGATTAGCTCAACCTCGGTCATTAGGCCTCAGCCAAATAGCCCTGAGGAGACACCGGCTGTATCTATAGCATGAAACACATACAAGACTCACACAGATGTATACTGGGCCCAGCTCATGAATATCATTACATAGTAATATGATAACTAGTAATAAGATAACTACCCAGGGACAAAGCTCAGCATCATATGTTTAGCTGTTCAGTCAGGATGAGATTTAGACTCAGGGTGTGGACATCAAAAAAAGTCTGCATTTTTACAGATTTAAAAAAAAAAAAAGCAGAAAGATTTTTTAAAAAAAGGTAAATTAAATAAAAATAGGTAAAATAAATGTTTATTTGTATTTGACTGCAGAGGGGAAAAAAACAAGACAGAGAAGTTTTTAAATCAATATGTATTTTAAACGTGTTTCATCTCTATTAGCTCTCTCTGACAGCTGCCCGCCACCTCTGACCTTTATCGCTGATGCAGGAGAAGAATCAAGCATCAATACTCCAATCAATCAACACAGGTCAGTAAGGTTGGTAATAAACAGATTGCACGTAACAGGATTACAGCAAATTGAATGAACTGGTGATTTATTACCGTCACTGAAATCAAATAAATCTGATTTGAATCACACAAAAGTTAAAATCTGCGAAAAAAGCGAATGTAAGAATGAGACAGCATTTTAGTGAATAACAACTAGAGCAATGAAAATAATGGCTGCAAATAAACTTGCACTGATTGTTAATGAAGGCTTGGCTGTGCTTTAGTTTGGAGCTGAAACAATCAGCACATTAATCAATAAGCTGAGAAAAAATATTTTTCCAACAAATTTGATAAGAAATAAATCACATTTGTTGAAGTGTTTTTTTTACTCTTCTAATATGAATAGCTTCAGAAGAGTGAGAAGAAAAAATCAGTTTAAAAATGCAACAACTTGCAACAAAAACACATATTCATTCATGAAGGAAAAATATAGTGGACACAGTGGAATGAGATGAAGAAGTACAGTCTTTTTATTGACCATCTCAATGACTTTACTTTCAGTGTTGCATCTGTGTACTCCTGAAATGATTTTCCTCAACTGGATAACGTGGAAAACAAGTCAAATGTGATTTCATTTGAAATAAGTGATTCACACCAATTTTGTTTGGTATGGTTTATGTTTTAGTGCTAATTTTATGACACGCTGACATTTCAACACATTGGTGCCAATAATGCATTCATCTGTTCACCATTTCTAGACCTGATCAGTACCTCTGCTGCTGCAAGTTTCTACCATTTTGGATAAACACAGGACTGATCTTCTTTCTCTGGTTGAAATTCAGCATCACAGTATCCATAGAGAACCATTTATTAAAAAAAAAAAAAGCTCTGTATTGTGAGATTGTTTAGACTTTCACAACACAATTCCATTTTGCTGTAATAATCCTGTAATATGTTTATTAGTTTACTCTCCCATTTTCATCATCACCATTCTTTGTGCAGCGTCGCTCTCCTTTCTGTTCCCCTTTTCAGCCAGTGATAAATTATTTAGTCAGAGTATGGATCCACAAGCTTTCAACGCGTGGCAGTTGCTGAGCCACCAAGGGGTGGAGGAAGGGGGCTGGTGAGACGGGTGGCCGAGCATTTTACGAAAGAGCAAGCAAGCAAGGCGAAAATGCAGCGCTCTCCAAAGGTCATCGCCACCCACCGGGTCTCCTGTGATATTTTCACTACTGAGGTGAAAAACACCCGCTCCGCAGCACTCAGCTCTCTGTGTATGTGCACCACCTTCAGGCCTGTAGCAGTAATCCCCACTGGCAATATTACTGTATGTGGTAAAGTATGATAAAGAAGCATAGTGTGAGTGTGGAGGTGGTGGTGTTGGGGAGAAGAATTAGGAGAAAGTAGAGGAAAATCTAAAGACATGGAAGGTAAGCACATGTGAGGAAAGAAAAGAGGAGAAAAAAAGAGTGTAGAACAAAAAAGTAATATAAAATATAAGACAACAAAAAGGAACGGAGAGTAAAAGAATGAGAAATGAAAGGAGAGCAAAAGATAGAGGTAATGAGATAAAGGAAGGAAGAGAGATGGAGAGAAAGAGGAGAAATAAGTGACTTCATTACAGTGCCATGTCTCATGCTGAAGCTGGGAATCAGATAGGCCGTAATGGTTTTTTCTTAGATATACTGCAATCTCACTGATCTCCAAACACTGCTGTAATTGGATTCTTCTGGGATGATCAGCAAAAAAAGTCTTTGTCTCCAAACAACAGGATCAAGACAAGGAGAGATGATGACCTAAAAGATATGGTTTAGATTTTTGTAAAGACTTTTGATAAGAAATAGAATCTTGTAATAATTACATTTTCATATGTGCATTAGATGGATCACATAATATAATAAATATGCATCTCAAGATTGGTTTGTTCCTGTTATAGTGATATATATAAGTATGCAACCAGGAGATCTGATATCAAAGCTGATATTAAAATTGATTGAAAATTTAACTGCTTTCAATTTTTGTTTTGGTCAATAGTTAGATGAGAAGATTGATCTCACTCCTGTAGCATATATAAATGTAAAGCTACAATCACCAGCTGGATTATCACTGAGCCAAATGGAAGTGTCAAAGGAAACAAAACATTTTTTTGTGTGATCCAGATAATGTCAAATGAATCGTATGCGGGGCATTATCAAACTCAGTGTCATTCTAAATAAAAATGTTTACCCTTGTAAACAATAATTATTAATAAAAATAAATCTTTCAATATTATATTTTTTTTGCATTTTTGTCACACCAGAATTTTGTAGCAGTTGAAACCAGGCAGATAATCCCTGCGAAGGATGGATGTCACTTATGCATAATTGTTCATTAATTAGTGTTTATAACTATTTTAAGTTACAAATGTATTGTTATTATTTGGCATCTTTTACAGCAACAAAACATTATCATATATAATGTACAGGTCAGTTTCTCCTGAAAACAGGGTTATACATTTTTACTTATTTTCAAAATGTGTTTCCCTTGTTTGATTGTGTGCCCCCTGGTGTCACCATTAAAATGAAAACAAGTTTTAATGTTAATCTTCTTTCAAGAAGAAAACAGCTGATTGCTGTGTGTGTGATCGGTAATCAGAGTTTAGTTTTCCTGTGCCATGTAAACCAAATAAACTCAAACATTTTCTATAAAAAATTGATTGCATACCCAAATACCAAAATAGTTTTCCTCAAGACATCATGCTTTGTACATTGCTCATATAACCCTGGAGTAATTATTGTCACCGAAAGTGTGTCAAATTGGTGTTAAAACGCTAAAGCTGACTGTTAATTAATTCTTCCTTTGAAAAGCGTTAACCCCCCCAAAAATACAAATCCCCACTTACCGTAGTCGAGCATATAAACCAGGCCAAGCTAAATAACTCTGGCTCATTTGAAATCTTTCATCCGTTAACATTTTTTACTCTGCTCCCTTTTGCTACAGGGTGGGGAAGCTTCCAAGAGAAGCCAAGACGGATGGTACAGAGTCTTATAAGTCTGCTTTGCCAATTAATCCTTTTTTTCTCTTAAATGTCCATTTGATACTATGTGTACTGTGTCTCTTTTACCGTCTCCCTTTATTCTGCTGCCAAAGCTGTTAAGGCCTCCATTAGATGCTCAAATCAGCTGATGTTCCTCTGATGTCAGCACCTTGCAAATTCTTGCAGAACATTCATTGATCATCGGGGTCAGTACCATCTCTCTCTTTCTTCTGTGTCTGTTTCTCTGTCCCAGCAAACAGGACCCCAGGGACTTTTTCTGTCCCTGTTGGTTTAAGGCTTTTATTGAGGCTGGCACATCTGTGGCCCTGAACCAGCACCAACATCTGTTAGCATCTCTGAGATTCTACACACATTCATCTCAGATTCTTTCCTTTTCAAGACAATATGCTGCAAACTTGTGCTGTGAAATAAGTGGAGCTGACAACGTCTATGTTTTCTCCAGCAACTGAAACTGTGTCTCGTTTCAGTGCCAGTTAGTGTTTCCATTCTTCATGCACCAGTTTCATTGCCAGTAATTCCCCAGTGTTTTAATAGTTGCAAAGACAGTTAGGGTGGATGGATGGGTCAGCAATACAGGACACTGAAGTCCAGTGTCAACCATTCTGCACTTTAACCATGTCCGTTCCACAATGTTAATCACATGTAGATCTACTCTAAGTAACTCTCTGGTCGACATGATATCACAACACAATTTTGACTCTCGCAGTCCAATATGGCAGCCACTATTGTGATGTTACTTCAGATAACTCCTACCTGTTAAATACATTAAATACTATTAATCCTGCTGCTGCTTCTGCTGGCGTATCACACATACACCAAAGTGTCTGTATTCGACTTTGTGGGAATGAAAGCAGGTTCAAGCATCCCTGGTTCATATCTTTTAGAGAAAGATTTCTTCCAAAGATTCATAGTATTGTATATCATAGTAGATTTTTTCCTTAAGTTTAGATTTTGATTTCTTTTTCCCTTTCCTTTCCCTTCTTTCATTTTCTTCCTCCTTGTCTCTATTTATTCCTCTTTCACTGTTTCGCTCTTCTGCGCTGCGTTCCAGCTCTCGCACCCCTACGATCTCAGTCCCTTTCTTTTGATTGACCACCATTTCAGTAGCAGTGGCCAAGGTTATTTGGCAGCTGCTACAGAGCACATTTGTTTGTCCCTTCTCTGCAACTGAAGAAGACACTCTGCTATTCTAATGGACTCCAGAAGAGAGAGTCCTTTGAATTGGTTTAAAAAGAAGGCCATCAGAGTCTATCTTTCTCTCTTTCCTCTCTCCTTCTCAACCTTTGTAGACACTGACAAAGGAGTCTCTGTGTTTGCCATGGGACCAGATGTACCCAGGCAGTAGACAGGATCCTGGAAGCCCTTATGTTTCTACTGTTAAAGGACATTAAGGACAGCAGCTTTGCATATTGGCAGCTCCAAAATGCAGTGAGAAGTGACGAAACATTGTGAAAATTGTATTGTAAACATAAACGTGTTAATAAAAAGTATTTAATTGGTTCTTGTTTTGCAGTAAGGACAGGCCATGATACTTACAACAAAACATACCAAAGTAAGATTAAAGTCATGCAAACTAAAATGCAAAAGAGGTGGTTCATCATTGCTTTTTGTTTTAGTTTTGGTAAGGTTTATTTATAAAGACTAGGTGCTTAGTAAAATACTGCAGTTACTGCTAAAAGAAGACAATGGTGAATGCCAATAGGAAATGGGAAACAATGATTGAAACATGAGGTTTTTCTTCTACATGCTGGATGGAGCTGATGTTTCTGTGATGTCCATCTATACTGTTCTTATGAAAGCAATAACTCAGGAACAACTTGAAATTCTTCAAATTTGGAACATCCACTTGGACTCAAGAATGAACTTACTAGATTTTGGTGGTCAACAGTCAAGGTCGCTGTGACCTCAAATGGAGGTAATATCTCAGGAGGGTTTTTCATTCCTTCCTCCCACAGTCCAAACTCATGCAGTTAGGATAACTGGTGACTCTGTGAATGTGAAGCACGGAGGTGTAATCACTATAGCCTCACAGAGAGAAGAACCCAGGTTTGACTCCACTGGTCTGACAGGTTCCTTCTGTGTTCTGTGTTGAATTTGCATTTGTCACATTGCTGATACCAGAGTGCCAGTGCCTGTGTAAAACAAACACTGGAGCATCTTCACAGCAGCGTTTTAGAGTTCAGTGTAAATAGGCAAAGGGGTCTTACAGAGGGGGGCATCTTCTCACCATTATGGCTGAGTGTCTGTACAAAAAGGGCCAATGGCGAGAAAGACTACAAAGCTTCAAGTACTCAAGGGCTTTTAAGAGATTTTCTTCTGAACAGGCTGTATAGAGTCACATGTTTCATCCACATGTTTCATCCACAGGCATTGTGGAACTGAGACTCTGTCAAGGTGGTAGAAATCCATAAATTAGTAATAACATAATAAGTACCCTCGTACATTTCTCTCCTTTGATTATTCAACTTTCAACACAAAGCATAAACCTATTCTTATGACCTATTCAAAGCACATAATCAGCAGTAATTGCTAAATGAGTCATGAGAGATAAAAGACATGGAATAATCCCACTTTTTAAGGCATCATCATTTGTCCCATTAAGAATCATTTTCTTCTTCAGTTCTCACAGGCAGTATAATCCAGTTCAGTTATTTAAGGCTTGAGTCCTGCCACTGGCTCACAGCGTGTCTACGTATACCGCTGTTTAATACACAAAGAAGAAAACAATCATTTAATTGCTTTGAGCTTCATATGAAACTTTGTATTAATCTGTCTACACTGTAATTATTTCACTACATAGTCCACACTGTAATTATTTGGACAGTTACACACCTATTGGTCTTCAGGTCTGTGCCTAGTCTTGTGGATGACGGCAAAATCGTGTGTGGTGAAGAAAAACGCCTTTATGACTGCACAGCAAGTCAAGAGTGCTCTCCAGGATGCCTGCTGATGGAAACATCTGTGCTTGTTGTACAGCAGCATTTCATCATGCTCATCACACAAATAATCTGGACTAGCTTAGTCTATCATTGATTTCATATAAAAAAAGTGTCAGTTTTTGAAGCATTAGTTGTCACTTAAACATCAACACAGACGCATAAATCAAGCTCAAGGTTAATGTGATAACCAGGAACGCCAGCAGACAGTTCTGAATGGGGTGGCTACAAAATCAAACTTGAGTTTTTAATCTTATAATCTTGACTCTTTATGTCATAAGTTTGAGTTTTCACCTCAAAATTCTGACTTAACATTCTGGAAAAAACTCATACCCTGAACATTAGTGTTCAGTTTGGCAGATAAACTGAGACAGGCGTTTCTAGTTCAGGCTGCTTATTTGTTATCTTCTAAATGAAAGAAGTTACCCTGCAAATATCAATGACAGCTACAGTAACTCCTTACACAGTGCACTGGCCACTCACTGAAGATGATCATAAAAATGCTTATGGACATACTATATAATACAAACATATAATTCATTTCAACAGTATATCGGGGCGGCATGTAGCTCAGTTGATAGGGTGGTTGTCTTTCAACCCGAGAGTTGGCAGGTTCGATTCCCAGTCCTCTTGTGTCTACATGCTGAGGTGTCCTTGGACAAACCCCTGACCCTTGGCACCTCAAAGGGCAGCCTGTCCAAAAATGAATTTCCCCACTGTGGGACTGTAAGGGTTATGTTCTTCTATTTATACAACAACAAAAGTCATCTCAAGAAACTTTACAATACAAGGTTCAACAGAATATAACAATACAGATATAGAATTATATAGGAAAACCAACACATCCCACGTGAGTAGCACTAGAAGACAGCGGAGAAGAGAAACTCCCCCTTAATGGAAGAAATCTCCAGCAGAAGCAGGTTCAGGGTGGGTGGCCATGTGCCTCGACAGGTTGGGGTGATGAAAAGGTAGATATAAAAGAACAAAAGACAAGAAAAGAACAAGTAGTACACAGCACACTGGGCAGGTTGATAGGGCCAGTAACTGCACTCAGGATACATACAACTCAGAGGTAGAGGATACCTGCAGAAAGGTACAGAGAGAGAGAGAGAGAGAGAGAGAGAGGAAGGAAGAGGCACTACCACAGGAGAGAGAATAATAATCTCTGTGTGTGTGTGTGTGTTGTTGTTGCTGCATTAGCAATAGTTTGAACTGTGTCTCTGTTCACTAATGACAACTCTTTGCAACTCCATCGCTCCCACAGCTCTAAACCAAATGTCTGGACCGGTCTGGATTCTCAGAGCTGTACGTCACTGGCAGCGGTTACAGTTTGACAAGTTATTGAAGAAAAGAAGATGAAGAGGATGGGGTGGATCCTGCCCACATCTTCTGCTGCTCTTTTCCCTGTGCTTCCTTCTCTCGCAACCAACAACAGCGAGCTCATTAAACTAGGAGCGAACTGACATTTCACCCCAACTTCTTCCTCTCTCTCTTTGTTTCACGTTATTAAGTGGCAGCGTCGGGCTCCAAGGTAGCCACGCAAACTCTCCGAGAGGAAGGGCTCGCCTGGCAAACGGGTGTTTTGATGAGCTTGTCACTCCATCACCCCAAACATGCCTCATTAGTAGTTCAGTCTTAACACCTATCTGCATCCCCACCACCTCCTTCTCTTCCCTATTACACACACACACAAACACTTTCTTCTCTCTCTGTGTCCCAGCTCCCTCTCTGGCCCCCCTCCTGTTTTTCAGCGCTAATTAGCTGGCTTCTCCCTCTTCTGTGCTTCCCCAGTCACATCTCAAAGGGAGACGGATATGATTTTTCTTTAACCCAAAGGCCAACTTAATCAGCTGAATTAATGACTTTATTACCCGTTAGGCTCCGGGCCATGCAACACTTTTCTCTCCAATGCCCAACGCTCCTCTCTTCATCTCTCTCCCACTTCCTCTTTTACCCCCTGCAGGGATTTTTACATTTCAAAACTATAAGACAACGGAAAAAGAGGCACAGAGACCAGACCATGTTATGAGAAAAGCGTGATCTTTGCAAAGATATGAAGATACAGGTACATCCTACTGACAGTTGTTGCAATTAGCTCGTTGTCATTTATTTAAAAGCGTGTACGTGAGCGGAGACGTCTCCAGAAAACAAAAACAACAACAAAATCATGTATCATCATGTGCAAACATCTGCCCACATCTGCCCATAATCACCATATCTGCAAGAAAAGCATTATACGGCTCTTATTTTGTTGATATATCAGTAACAACCATTCTGTCATTTTAATATGTTAAATTAATTAGCACCTGTGTCTGTCAAAGATGGCAAATGGTAATACACACACACACACACACACACACACACACACACACACACACACACACACTATAGCTGCAAAGAAAGCTACTGCAGAGCTCCACCTCTAAACACTCCTTTTTTTAAATAGCTAAAATACGGTAATTAGTTGACACGTCAGTGTCTGTTGGTGGATATATTACCACAACTGAAAAACACCGCTGATAAGGAGATGCACCATTAGTCTTCTCATTTCCTTCACAAACTCTAACTGAGCCCAAGGCCTATGTATTGAATTAGGTTCATCTGGTGACAACAAAATAATGAGGTGGCTCTGCAGCTAGAGACTGGCCTCTGTGACTTGCTTCTCATTGGGTAAAGCTCTGGTACATGTGCGCTGCGGGTGAACACACAGGCTGTATGTTGAGGATGACTAAAAAATATTAGCAGTAATTACAGGGAATAAAAATGTTTGCAAATGCACACATGCACTAGTATTGTTTCATTATAGTTTGTCTGGCAAACACTACAGTACGTACTTCCTTGTACCTGCTATTGTCGTTATAGCCGTTAGTTTTTAGTTTCTATGATCAGTGTAACTGTGACAGGACCACAGCCGTGCTTGTGGCTCAGAGTTGACCAAGGTTTGGTGAGTTAGTATGCTAACATTTATTAAGCTATAGTAAGCTGTTGTACTGTACTGTTGTACTGAGCACAAAGCACAGCTGACACAGCTCTGCTCTGCTCCACATTTTAAACATAAATACTTTATTATAATATTTATAACTATAAATATATATATACATAAAAAGATGTAAAAACAAATGGAAACAAATTTAATAAATAAAAATGAGAATCTAATTAATACATTATTATTATTATTATTATTATCCTGTTGCTAACAAATACACACACACACACACAAAACTGAAGTGTACGAATAGAAAGATACAAACTACCATCTAAAATCTGGCCTTATGAGTTATTCATACTTTTAAATCTTATTGACTACTACATGAAACACATGCATAGCCACCTTCAGTACGGCACTCTGGCCCCTGACATTCTTTTAATTTTATATTCTTTTTCTAATATTGATTACTTTCCAGCACAGTGTCAAAAATTATATTTGACTGCAAGACATAAGAAACACACACCACAGTAATGTGCTACATTTAGCTGCAATACAAAAGTCGACATCATTACTGACGACAGAGTTATTGATAAACTACAACTGCAGGTGAATTATCTTTGGATGTTAAATATTCATTAGCACTGTCTGCCACCTTGGAAGAGAAAGACAATTATATGTGTGAAATATAATGTGTGGATTATTCATTCTGAACTTTGAAGTTCATTTTCATTTGCCATTTTGCTCTATTTATATCCTGTTTATTACCATAAATAATTACCAAAATAAAAGCCGAGATCTCAGAAGTGATACTTTACTTCCTCACAGCACCAACAGCTTTTACACAAATGGCTGATTTAAAAGTCTCGCCTGAACGCAAACACAGCATGTCAGCAGCGGTGTTGAGATGTGAGGTGTGAGTGAGTGAGTTTTTTGCAAGAAAACTGTTTTATACAGTAGCTCCCATCCCACAGGACCTATTAGTCAATTACACCTGAGCGCTGCTGTTTAATATAGGCTGAAAACATCCCAGAGTTCCCAGCATCAAACACTTCCTTTGCTGTACATTCTTCCTGTGGTATACAGTAATGAGTGGAGCGGAGGGGCACGTGTGCGTGAGTGACATTCAGGCAAAATAAAGGAAGGAATTATTCATTAGCTCTCTGTTTGGCTCTTTCAGACTCCCTCCTGATCTTCGTGTTCAACAGCTCCGGGGTGAATGCAGAATTGCAAATGAGGTCCCGGAAAAATTGAATTAATTGGCCATCCTCTCAGGCTTCTGGTAAAAGTTCGGGGTGATGCATCAGTGATTCCCCCCCAGAACTCCAAACAGCAGCAAGCAGGAAATAACTAAAAGTGGAGCAAAGCATTCCATGAAAACAAAACTACCCTCTGTGTGACAAATAACACTTCAGTCAGAGCCAAACTTTCTGAACTGACATCAAACCACACAGTAACTCACACGACCATGAGGCTGTCATTCGCCTTCTCAGCAGTTTCACAATTATTCACTTTCAGATCAGAAGTCAAGAATGACCTGTGGGATATTAGTGGCTCTGGAGTCACTTCAGCGGATAATATCTTTGAGACTATGCAACTTAAACTGGAATTATGATGTTCCCGCCAAAGAGGGTTTCTTTACAATAATCTGAATTAAACACACACCTACTGATTGTATCATGCTTTATCCAACATTGAGTGTCCACAATCCACATACATTGAAAGACACTCTTGAGCTGTGAGTAAAGTGTTCTGCATTGTATGGAGCAGTCCAGGGTGCTACAGAGAGCTGCTGCTGATGAATCCAGTGTCCTAACATCTGGCCTAACACGCCATCTAGTGACGCAGTAAAGTATTACACAGTAATACTCAAGATGTTCAGTACGAGTGCTCTGGAAAAAATCTTGATGAAAATGGACTTCAGCAATGATTATTATTGCTTATAGTAATAATAACTATTATTACTATTACTATTAGTAGTAGTAGTAGTAGTAATAGTAATAGTAGTAGTACCATTCCACTCTTTAGACAGTTGTATTTAGACCAAACCTTTTGTCTTACCTGACATGAGAGATACGTTTTTGCTTTGTAACATTTGTAACATTGTGTTTTGAATTTTCATATTTAATTTCTGCTCTATGTCTAACTGGTTTATCACATTTAAAACAGACGCTTCCATGTTCATGAAAGAAATCTCAACATTATGAAAAAAGGAATAGATGTTTTCAATAAGGCTAATAAGCAGATATCTGTAATAACACAGTTAGATTTATTTTCAAAAATAAAATCTGAGTGTAAATATCTGTACAGCTTAAAATAAAACTACAAACTAAAAGTCTGAGCACCGGTGGAAGAGACGACAGCCAAAAAACATCTGTGCACATTTCTTTGTCACTGAGTACAACTTAATTTCAATTTAGTCTCATCATATTCTATTGTTTAGTACATGAATATAGTATATGAATAAACAAAACAAACCTGCAGTGTCCTTGTAAAGATATAAAATATTGTCTGGGGTTAATGTGCAATATAAGATGGCAGTTGTGTACTATCTATCTGCTGGTCAGAGTACAGAGAGATATTTACATGCAAACATAAGCCATACTGCACATGCGTCCTCTGGATAGACAAACACCCGAACACGAACTGCCAGCCTCATATGGTCGCCACGACAACAAACTATTTCCTCACAAAAGGGAGACCTGCACAGGAAGTGAGAGATAAAGAGCATGAAATTACCTCAAAAGATACAATATTTGTATTGTAGATCAACTTAGACAGTCCACAGTAAAGGTCACTGTGTTGTTCATGAACCTTTAAACGTATGTGCCCAGATAAACTAGAAATTTACACACATCGACTGGAGAGTGATGGTGTATGATGTTATTCATATGTGACTGGTCAGCTGAGAACATGGAATGGTGAATAAAGTGGACATGCTTTTTAGTCCCTGGATGAAAAGTTTCTTCTCTTTTACACTTTTTGCAGTATGTAGAGACTTCCTTGCTCTGCACTTTTATAGTAATACTACTAAGAATTTCCAGTTCTTGTTTTGAGGGATAGTCAGAGACTTGTTCTGAAGCCACTCCAGCATCCAGCCTTTTGGCTTTATGTAACAGGTCATTGTTATGCTAAAAGATTAATCATCTAGTCTCAGATCTCTCAGCATTTATCCTTCCCTCAAGTATTGAAGCATATGTAGTTTATTTAAAAATATGTCTTACTTCAGGCAGGTGGCAAAGGCTCTACGAGCATTGCAGTGCAGGAAGTGTATGGGGAAACCTTTGAAGGTGTGTCCATCTGGCACCGCCCTCCTCACTGCATCCTGGAACTCCTCGTTGCCACAGGAGACACCGGTGCACCGCTCCAGCTCATAGGCTGATAAGGCAGAAGAGAGCAGGTAGGACAGGTGGTCGTCCCAGACGGTCGCCAGGCCCAGGTCCTGGAGGACAGAGCACCACAGAATCCAGACTTTGCTTGGTAATTCTTACATTACATGGGACGACACAATACTGCACCAATGGCAGTTACAAGGCAGTTCACCCAGAGAACCAATTACTTCATTCTATTTGTTTGTCAGTGTTTTATAATATGGAAGCATAAAGACCAGCATGTTTTACATATACTAGTTTATTTTATCTACTATATTTTAAACAGTTATATAATTTTGAAATGTAAAAGTACATAAGTAAAATTTGTAGATTTTTATTTCAGAATTGGGGAAATTTGAGCCATTGAGGGGGCTACCTTCATATTAGCATCTGGTCGTGATGCTCTGAGCAATGACAACTAACAGCTAATTCTTTATCTATGCATTATTCAGTTCAGCAGTGTGTTATACCTTCCTGTGCTCAGAGACAAGGTAGCGCATCTCCAGCTCCAGCTGGTTGCTGGCAGCAGCAGGATCCAGAGTCGGGGCACAGAGCGGGGGCACAGGGGGCAAAGAGGTGGTGGAGCCTGGGGCACAAACAGACTTCAGAGCCTCTTCGCTCATCGCCTTCCACCGAGACTGATTCTGAAGGGAAACACAGGCATTTAGCTGATGCTCTCCTCCATTCACACAGTGGAACCACTACACTGTTGTTGCTGGGGGGTTGGTGCCTCGCTTCAGGTTAACATGACAGGACAGCAGTTGCTGATGAATGAAACTGTTGCAGATTCAATTTCCCTGCTCACACAGTGGTCCCTGGTCTGATGACTGAAAGTGGCACCCATCCAGTCACAAGCACGGCTCTGTGCTCCAGGCTACATCAGGTCACTATCCACCAGATTAAATCTACTCTGGCCAATCTGATACACAGCAGAAATGAAGATTTTCATATTAAAACTCATTTCACCAAAGTCTGACTGACAACATATACATGTCAGTAAAACAAATGTGAACACAGTGTCAGCATAATTTTTCGCTGAACATTTGAAATGCTGGAGTGCCTTAATTAAAAACAACCAAACAAACACGCAACAATAGCAACAAAACTAAAATAAAGACAATGGGCAATGAACGTTTTGGGTCAATCTGAAATGTCGTTTTCGTGGCAGAAGCAGATTTTGCGACACATTGATGATGGTAGAGAAAACTGAGAAAACTCGTACCCCCTCGTACTCCTACCTGGAAGTCAAAGACACAAAGATCCACAGCATCAGACGGCTGGCAGTTGGCCAGGAAGGCCTGGTGGTTGAAGATGCAGCCCACAGTGCGGTAGGGGGATGACGGTTTAGGCTGGGGGGTCAGTGGTGGGGCATCTGGGTCTATGGGTCGGTGGAGGTATCTGCTCCACACATAGGGGACAACAAACATATTCAGTGTCATTGCAAAAATATATACAAATGTAAATATAAATGTAAGTAATGTTAGACAGTATCTACAAATACATCACAAAGCATCACCACGTTACTATAGCACCACTGTGGAAATCATAGCTTAATACCAGAGGGTAAGTAAATGGAGGTGACGTGTGACCTGTGTGCTGTAAGGCTCTCCCAGAAGGTAATGCTCCCATCTGTCCCGCGGGTTAGGACCCAGGTGTGCGGCACTCCCTTGGCTTTTGTGCCAACACAAACATACGCATCCAGGCCAAAGCCCAGCAGGAGGCTGCACAGCAGGGTGGCATGGTCCTCACAGTCACCCTGGGGAGGGCAGAAAGTGATGCGTTTGAAATTCTTTTAACATTAGCGAACAAGGACGCAACCGCATTTAACACTGCATATTGCACTTTAAGGGTTTTTGTGGATTTTAGGAAGCTGTATAAGTGCAACATGTTAAAATGTATTAAAGTATTATTAGCTAAATATTCACATTTTTGCCCCAAATAGTATAATTAGTATTTTTAAATATTAATAATTTTTAATATAACTTTATTCTAGAAATATAACATCCCTATTCTCAAAATATTATAGAATTATATTAACATTATTTCAAAACTAGCACAACTTGTATCTCAAATACTACAATGTTTGCCCATTTTAAGAAAAAAAAAAGGGTAATTTCAAAATCAGGTATTTTTGAATTTTCAGTGTCAGGCACGAATGGGACAACATTCCACTCCCAAAACTCCAGCAACTGGTCTCCTCAGTTCCTGGAAGTTTACAGACTGTTGTTAAATAAAGAGGGGATGGAGGACTGTGCTAAACATGGTATCTGATATCTGATATCTTCAAAAAATGTTTTTTATGTTCTATTGTAAATAAAATGAGTTTATGAGATGTAATTGCATTTTGTTTTGCTGATTTTACACATTGTCCTAAACTTTTAATGACTCTTTAATGAGTCTGACAAAAAAACTAAACACAGCAAAACAGAAGCTGTTAAACATATTTAAAGTACAGAAAAAAAGTGTGACCTCTGTTGCTTGTCTAATTCCTCACGTCACTACAAGTGTGTTCAGAACAATACAATATCCTGCAGGCAGTGTTAGCCTTTCCCAGAAGTGTTGAACTGAACACACACAGAAAAAAAAGGTGCTAGATGGGAAACAGGGTGTGCAGTCATCAACTCTTATTTCACTTGTAGGGCTTTTCCTATGAAGAACATTGGGTTGAACAAAGGATAGTTGCTACTGCTGTGTGCTGGCTCAGGGTACAGGCAAGTCAGAATGATAAATGTTCCCAAGAAGTGATAATATGGATGGCACAATCAGAACAGGCTATGGTCTGATGAGGCTGAATTAATTTTCACTGGAATGAAAATCATAAATCACAGCTGACACGCGCCACTTTGTGAGAGTTGTGTTGTGACTGTCTTGCCAGCAGAGGCAGGAAACATTTATCCAGTGGTGGTCTGGGAAATTCCACACTATCTAGTTGAGAGATGAAAATGTATCGGTCAGACAACTCAGCACAGATCCTTCTTTCTCAGAAGTGACACAATGGGCTGTACTTAGAAATGCAGTCAATATAAGTTTATATGGTGGAAGAAAATCTTCCCTTATTGTGCACGATTGGAACGAATCCATTAATGTAATGCATGTATTTAACTTCTCTTTCATTTTCATGACTATCACACAGTTCGTGGTTTGCAAAATTTTAAAGGAGTGCTGATAGTGAAGGCAAACATCAAACATGTTATCTATTCATAAAAGTCTCAAAGAGTCAAGTAATAAATGGACAGACGAGGAGGACCACCAGGTATGTGCTAAAAGCACAAGGACAAAACAGAAAATCAAGTACAGACATAGATGTGTGTCAGTGTTTGATCTGCACCGTAAGTTACCGATTAAATGAAGAATATTATACACAGATTATTTGCAACTTCAGTTACAAACCACAAGGTTTGAACAGGTTGGTTTGGCAAATGTCCACATTCCATTCAGAGATCACAGATTTATGATAACACCAGTTATGGATGTGACAATCCTCCAAATCCACAGTTTGGTATCTTGAGCAACATGTATTGATTTTTGTTTCTTTTTGGGTTTGGGGGCTTTAGAAACACAAATGACCTGCACTCTGCACTGTCCCTGAACAGCTCACAACATGGATGACTTAAACTCTATATTTTATGTTGCAGTTCTGTCTTCTGTATTGTGGCTTTGGTCTAAGTTCCTTTGATAGCATTTTATGTTTTCTAATGCAAGTTTATTAATTTGAAAGGAGAATTAACCAGAAGAAAACCCATTTCAGCACAGATGAAGACATGATCATTCCCCTGTGTGTTCAGTGGCTTTGAACTTTTAGAGCATGGTTTTCATGTGTTTTAGGCTTAAATGTCTGTGAAGCTTCTCAGTCATGCAGGTGAAGTTATCCGGAAGCTGAGTCATGGGTGAATCTACACATCCAAGTAAACTGATGAAGCTACTTGATGTTTAGTGAAACGTTTCGACACAAAGGCGTTCAGCCACCATGACTCAACTTCCACATATTTAGGCTTAAACGTTTGTGTCTCCCACTCACAGAAGCATTACTGGAAAAAAAATCTACGTCGCAATCAAGCAATATTATTATATCTGATTTTTTTCTCATTAGCACTGTAGTACAGTGTTGACTGGTAGAGAAGACTAGTAGTATGATGAATGTGTTGCTATTGAACAGAGTCTAAATGGACAGTCTGGATGACTGCCTTGGACTCCAAAGGACTAATGCTAAATCACAAAGCTTAATATTACAGCAAACCCATCCTGAATCATATGGTCTGAAAACAAACAGTATGATGAGGTCTATTATAACTGTAACTATATTTCTCTTTCAGATCAGGAACATAACAACTTCAGACTCTCAGGGTAAATGAAGAAAAAAAAGTGCACTCAGCAGACCTAATGCAACATGTAAAACTTCACAGGAACTATGACTGGTATTGGGGAGTGTGTTGTCTTCTGATGAACATTTCTTCCTACCTTCCCTCTGCACAGAAAAGCCATTAAAGTGCACCACTGCTCCTGCTTCCCTCCTCCTCCCACCACCGGGGCCTTCTCGTGGGCCAGCAGGCTGACAAAGCGGGCCGCCTGTCGAGGGCTCTCCAGCAGCCGGCCTGCCCGCAGGACACGAACATAGGAGCACACCGGTCTATTGACGCCATTCTCATCCTGCATAACGCACAGAACACAACCAGAGGTCTGAATTTCATGGGGTCAGGATTCACTAATCCCTATAGTGGTTAGAAATATGAGATGGCAACACGCAGACCACTGGATCAATAGAAAACTGCATATAAATCTAATCCGTGTCTGAGTGTACATTCCTTTTGCTCCACACATTTCTTACTAATCAAACAGTGAATTTTGGCGAACCTGTGCAAAGATCTTGACCATTTTGGATTTGTGTGAAGGTCTGATCTCAAGAAACTCTCTCCACCACTGTTTGGCGTAAACCAAGAAGAGCCTCTCCTTCTCTGCGGTTCTCTGCCTCTCCAGTGATTGCTGAATGAAAAATACACAGTGAACTCATACACTAAACACAGAGCTGTGGCGTTTCATTTACAATGCTGCCACTGGATGGCAGGAAGACTGATTCTTAACAGCATTAATGGAATCCTGTTGTGTTGTGTTAGTTCACAGCAGCTCCGTTTA
Organism: Helostoma temminkii; assembly: GCA_900302695.1. Lineage (NCBI taxonomy): Eukaryota > Metazoa > Chordata > Actinopteri > Anabantiformes > Helostomatidae > Helostoma > Helostoma temminkii. Next base: position 70,213 of record OMLM01009344.1, read on the forward strand.
TTCATAAATAAAACTCCAGTGTGCTGACCTGTGTTCTGATGATGTCAGTGCTCAGAGTCTCCGTGAGAGGAGGGTAGAGCTCCACACTCACAGTCAATACACCAGCTGGGACTTTACATTCACTTCCTGGTGACACAAACATACACACACATAATAACTGAAAACTATGACCACATCACTTAAGAGCAGAGGTGGTAGATACACTTACTCAGTACTCAAGTAAAAATGACTGCGTAATACTAACACGGCACATACATTTAAAAAATGAATGAATAATTCAGTATCCTGTATCATTCCTGTATTCACTGCAGCAGAATCACACTCCTCACCAACTCCCATGAGCTCTACAGCCAAGCAGCTCTTTCCACTGGGTGAACTGAGAACTGCTCTCCAATCCAGGAAGTAGGACGACACCAGCGTTGTCTCACTGGAGGTGTCGGTCTTAATCAGCACCAAGTGAACCGGGTCACACACAGACAGCATGGTGGTTGCATCTGCCATTTTAGTACCCTCTCCTGCAACACCACAAGTGACGGCATGATTCAGAACACGCTGGTGAGTTTAAAACAGTGTAATAACTTCTAGATAGAACACTAAAAAGTGGAACAGCAGCATGATGCAGTAATGCAGCACTTGATCCTGCCTGACACATACCCATGCCATCCCTGTGAATCTCTAAGAGGAAGCCCTCCTTCAGGTCGGGCTCACAGGCACATGGAACTGGCTTTGAGCGAAACCTCTGGTTGCGGAAGTGCAAGTAGAGTGTGAATGTAGAACACACCTGACCAGGTAAAGGCTCTGGCTCCTGGAGGTGCTCCAGAAAGGCCTTGCCTCCAAGCACTTGCAGATACAGATACCGCCTGGATGGGTCAATATTGGCTGAGATAAAGAAAATCTCTTCACTTAAATGTTTAAACATTAACAAGCAGACAGTATCTGTATGGAAAGACATTAGGCTGCTTAACTGCAGTGTGTTGGTGTGTTTGCATATGCAAATGCTGTTTCTCACTTTTCTTCAGCTGAGTAATTTCTTTGTCAGCAATGTAAACAGCAGGCTTTTGTGGCAATCCCGTTTCTGCCTCTGTGTGTGCTTCCTACCAAAACAAAAGTTTATACAGTACAAGATCTTACAAAACATCATCGTACCTTCAAATTAGCATGTCACACTGAAAAGATTCAAATTAGTTTTTGCTATTCTGCTGGAAAAAATATTTTGCAACTAGTCTGATAATCTAGTATTTAAATCTGAAAACGGCCCTTGAAGTGGCTGCTCAACCTGGGTAAAGTGTAGGTCCCTCATCACATCGTCTATAATTCCTCTGCGCTGCAGAGCACGAAGGAAATCTGCCTCAGACAGAGACTGATGTGCTGGGCCTTGTTCATCCCTCACAACCTCAGACAGAACCTCTCGGATCTTCCCGTGGATATCCATCTGACAACAAACAACAGAATAAACACCAAATTGCAACTAATCATGTTAGTAGACAGACTTCATCTATAAAGATTCTATAGTCCTCACTTGCTCTACTGATATTTGATTTAAAATGATGTGAATCTTTGGCTTTTTGCAGCACAGATGATTTATCATCACTGAAACTGACATCTTAACCCAACTTGTGTTTGCTGTTTTTTTAATGTTAGTCAAACAAACAAAATGTGACCAAAAAAATGGTTAACAGAACTGAATCAATAAGGTTAAAGTTATAGGCTAAGTATTTCTAAGTAGTATTTCTTAGATATTCAATTACAGTTGCAAGAAAAATTATGTGAAATAGTCGCGATTTCCTGGTTTTCTGCATAAATTGGTCCTGAAATGTGATCATAACTTTACCAGAGTCACATATATTAACAAAAATAATATTTCTAACCTGATAAAATACCAACAATCATGATCTTTCATGTCTTTATTGAACACAACCATTAAACATACAAAGTCGACTAGGCTACTGGGGCCATATCCACAAACCTTTTTAGAAATCGTCTCAAAGAGATCCCAACTTAGCCTAAACAGTCCTAGCTAGGAGTCCTGGTCTAAAAGTGACTCAGGAAACAGACATTTCTCAGAACAAGTCCGAGTAAAGAAAAACCTTATTTCAGTGAGGAGGTATGGGTGAACCCATGACACATTGTTTTAAAGGCTGTGATTGGTTGATCAAAAAATACACCACTCGGGCATAACATTATGACCTCCCCATGAAAATCAGTGAAGGGTCCAACACATTAGAGACACGTCTGAACATAACATACTCCAGTACGACTCCACCTCCCACAATGACTTAACAATGCACATGTAGTAGAATGATCACATTGCTGACAATTTAAAAACTGAACTATTCTAACTTTGTTAATGTAGAATTCATGGCAGAGCTGTTGTACTGGATTGCATTAGATTGTAGGGGTGGTCATAATGTTATGCTTGATGGTGTATATGGCCTGATGGTGTTGAACTATGGTGTGATAATGCAGGAAGCTGCTATGTAAGGTGTGAATGTCCAGTGGAAATAAAGGTGGTACATAATAATATGAAGCTGTAAACGCTCTGTAATAGTTTGTGTGATCACTGCTGATGGAGGCTGAACAGACACAAGTCATCACTACTTATTCACAGGAATAAGTGTAACTATTAAGCTGTTAAAGTATTACAAATGTACAGAAATAAAAACTAGCAGAGTGCATTGTGCTCACCTTGAGCAGATGGTTGTGGATGATTTGCTTCAGCTCGGAAGCTTTCTCAGGAGGCAGAGACATTACAAAGTAACTAGCGTTAGCAACAGAGTACTGTCAGTAACGATAACCAACCTTTTAACTTAAGCTACAAAGCTACGAACTTAATTAAGCTCCATTTTTTACTGTGTATTCATTTGTTGCCAGGCAAACTTCCGGTCACAACAACGCTACCAGTTTAAACTGTGGCGGAAAAGCAAGCGTGAATATGGCTAAGCTGATGCCTGATAGCGTCCTGTGGCAAAATCGATTCCCTAACAACCAGGCCCGTGTGTAAAATATTTATCGAATGCGATAATCTTAAAATTACCTACGCTCACTTACAGTCTAAATCTTGCCTTATATTTAATTTTTGGATAAATAAATATTAGCCATTTTATTCAGGAAATGTATTGGTTCCCCTATTCAAGTCTGCGACAGCTAGTGAAGGACCCTTTTGTAGTCCAATTTGTAGTTTTTATCAATACACATCTCTCGTTAATACAGCCATGTTTGTACGCTCGGCTACGCGTTTGAACTGATATATGTTTAACATTTATTTAACAAAGGTCTTGTAATGCTAATGAAAAAATGTTTTTCTAACGGAACAAGTATTTCACGACTCTCTCTCACACACACACTCGTAGACATAATACATTTCCCAGCCCTTCGCCCTAAGCAAAGTTTAATCCTAATCTTAACACTAGAACATAGTTATAACCCCAAAACAGTCCTTGTAAGTTGTGGAGAGCTGCTAAAATGTCCTCACTTCCCCAGAATGTTTCACTATGTGCAAGTACAAGACCACACACGCGGATAACAGAAAATGAAATTACCACTGTAGTAAATATGATTAATGCTAAGTACTGAATCATTCCTTGAATCCGTGGTGAGAATCCTCCAGTCTGTGTTGACTTAGCTCATAGTAAGAATGAAATTCTGACTAACAGCAAATGAGTGTGGTTGATCTAGAGAGCTGTGTGTGGACACTGTAAAGCTGCTTTACTGACGATGACTGAAAGCAAAAACACATACACGAGAAGTGTTAGGTAGAAAAAATGCATTTCATGTTTTATTAGCTATTAAAAAACAAACAAACAAAAAAACAAAACATGTTCACTCTGCAGCTCAGCAGTGTACATAACTCCCCTGAAAACATATACGTGGAAAACAAGTCTGACTGGAATGTTGCAGTCAAACTGATCTTTTTCTGGGTTCAACGGGAACTGGGTAAAAGCCATGTCCAGCAGTGTTAACCAGCCAATCATCAACACATCATTACACGTCAAGAGTTAACACATGCTGACGACACAGTTTATTGTATCGCACATCCAGTTGCTATCATTAAACGAGTGTAATATTACTCATGTTATGTAGGGGAACAACATCTCACACAAACCTTCTGTACTGATGACATTAAGAAACCTTGGAGCACACAGTTTTTTTCCACTTAACTCACTTCAAGGCACATTAAGAGCTAGCTAACCGGCAAACAAACAGGTAACAGACGTGTTTGTTGTCTCTTCTAACTCATATTTGAATCCAAGGTGCTTTGCTCCAGCTTTACATTGCACTACTATAGCTTCAGATTGGTCCCAGTCGATCAAAAAACCAATTTGTTGATGCGATAGGTTCAAATTAAAAAGTGACACTCGATATAAAGGTACTATTAGTAGTATTATTTTGTAATGCGCACGGTTAGTTGTGTCAAAAATCAAACACAAAATACATTCCACAAAGAGGGAGCACAATTTTAACAGCTTGCCTGGCTATTACCGTCCTAAAATGGACAGCTTTGCTTTGGTTTAATAAAAAAAAAATCAAAAAAAAAAAAAAAAATCAAATAAACTAAAATACAGTGGGATAACCTGAAAGTCCATATGATCCCATCCAGTGGGTGAATACACGTAAGTGGCGAGGGACCTGACAACATCTATGGTACATGTGACGACCAAACGGTGAGGAAAAATGTGCTTATTTAATGGAAAATTTATTTCAGTTTGAAACATCTGCAAGGCAGCTCCATGTGGAAAAATATATATCTGGCCGTGTTGGGATGCCCCGCTGAGTGTGAATGGAAGAACAAGCAGTGCTCTGCATCACACTGCATGACAAAAAACTACAAAAAGAAAAGTTGACCTCTTGGAGAGAGTTGGAGCTCTCTTACAGGTCCATGCTACGATGGACAGTCAAGACAAGTCATTTTAAAATGAAAAATGTAAAACATGTCCACAGATTATCAACATAAATCTGACCATTACAAATAAAGAATATTTTTCCCCAATGTACTGCACTTTTAGTACATATGATTTGCTATGATACAGTACATTCATTAACAGGGACAAGAAGGAAAGGTAATTTAATCATCGTGCTGGCACCAAGATCCTGAGATGTTACTATTTTTGTTAAGATCTTCCATGAAAAATATACACGCAGTCATTTGATCTAGATAGCCCGCATTTTGACCTTAAAGAAATAAATACCCTCAGTTATGCACATATTACCATATAAATTTACTTAGAGAAGTACCTAATTCAGGTACTGGTGCAAAGTAAGAGTCAGTTTTAAGTGGTTCACTGGGAGTACATCCAGTAAACCACCAGGCCAACAGCCAAAGCTGCCCCGGCACCCACGTTGAGCAGGACGGGCCTCCAGTACAGCCACTGCTCTCGTTTCCTCTCCGAGTCGTTCAGTCTCTGTTTCATCTGCTGGACCTTCTGTGCTGTGCTGGCAATCCTCTCATCGCGGTGTCGCTTTCTGACACAGTGGCTGAAACGGGAATCATTTAAGAGGAAGCGGTCAGCAAACCACAATGTGAAAATCCCATCAGTCTCATGCACTGTGCCATTAGATAGTACTAAAATTATAACATAAAATGACAAAGATAAACATCGGGAAAGTAGGCTCAAGTCTCACTTCTGAGACTTAAAGTAACAAGAATCCTCATCACACAGAGCAGATATAACATTTACATTTGTCTACAACTGTGTCCTTTCTTCACAATGAACCTGTTAAAGTTCACGTTTACTTGTCCTGAGCTGTGTCACTTACTGCCCAGAGTCTTCTGCCACGTTGTGCTTGCAGCTGTCTGCCTCTTTTGCCAGCAGGTGGTCTACCGAAGCAGCCTGAGGCTCCACACAGGGTCCCGGCTGGCCGTTGGGTGTGCTGTCATGGAGGTGAGGTCTGGGGTGAGGTGGTGGAGGGGGCAAATCTGGCTCTGAGTGGGGGGCAGATCTGGGCAGCATTCTCTGCTGGTTGTGCTGCAGGGGATGAGACACAAACTCCTGAAAGACAAATTAAAAGCAAGCAACTGAAAGGCAAGCTGTGAAAATAGTTCTGGACACATCCTTTACACCTTTTGATCAGACAGTTTTTTAATGACCAAACCAACTAAATTGGTTTTCACACGTTTTTAGTTTTGGACTAAAGATGTAAAAATA
>OMLM01009344.1:76636-96443 GCA_900302695.1 Helostoma temminkii
CATGAGCAGACACAAATGCATATCTTTACACTAGCTTATCTAGAAAGGCAGACAATATTGGTACGGGTGTTAGCTAAAGCTGCATACAGTATGGTATCATGTCACTGATGTGACAGTAGGTAAGTAATGATTCACTTAACACAACAAATCCACTGACACTATTGCAAGTCACACATGTTTTGTTTTTTTTTCCAGTCAAAATCAGTGTTGCCAGATCTTGGGGGAGAAATATGATGTTTTCAGTTTTACTTTGAAACAATTATGATTCAACAGTAACCTGTGTCACGAAAGATAACAATAACAAAAAGGTTTGTTTACTTACTTAAAATGACTGTGTCCACACTGAACTTATCAGTCCAAATACCAGCTGTACTCATACTTAATAATACTTAATAGGTTTGGAGTAAAACTGAAAGTGTGAAACTGAAACATTACCAGTTTTGGCCCATAAACTGCTTACAAAGGACAAATTAATAGTTTGTATCATCTATTATGCAGTATGAGCTCACAAACTTGGCAGTCATGTGTCTAGGCTCAAATACCGGAATTCATTCCTGACAGCTGGAGACATCTTTAAAGTCGAGCCTTACACCCTAGTGGCTGAGCTACCTGTGGTGCTGAGTTGTCTGTCAGGATGAGCTTGGCTCCCTCGATGACGGCCATGTAGGAGAAGCGCAGCTGGTCGGGGGTCTGGATCAGACCCATACGGTACTCCCTCATGTCCAACAGCACCTTCTGTATGTCCACTGATGACGGATTTTCACGCTTGCTCATCTGCAAAACAGGTTGATATGTTTAGAATACAGCAGTTAAGCCAGTGCTGTTGCTACATACTGTCACACTGTCAAACAGTTAGCAAAACATGCTGATTATTGAGCGATCACAGCAGACATGCCACCTACATCTACACATGCCCTGTACGCTTTAGACTGTCGGTTTATAAGCAGCAGGCTGACTTTTAGAGCTGTGAGCAAAATGTAAAACTGCCACCTATAAGTATGAAGAAGGGGAACAAGAGCTTGTTTTGCTATCAGGTCAAAAGCTAAAAATGTAACTTCCAATATTTATTTAGGCAACAATGAATTAAAAAATATTATATTCATAGTTGTTGGAAGTCTTAACAAATAAATACATAAAATTAGCTGAGCGGCATCATTGGACAGCAATTCAGCTTTACCATGATCTGGAGAAAAAACTCCTAATTCTAATGGCCATTTCAAATGTTACAGACTCCTGATTTCTGTCATCATGATTCAAGTCAGCTGAACTAAACTTTTATACCTAATGAGACAAAAACAAACAAAAATGTGGCCAAATATAATTATTAAATAAAATGACACAATTATTGAGGTTCCACAAACAGACTTTTTATAATTGATGCCTCAAATTTATCTCAACCTCATGAAACATCATAAGCAATGTAATGAAAAAAAGGTTATGTTTATGCACAATATATATTGTGTTGGCAAAATAACTTGTATGGATCATGTGTCAACAAAACCTTGTCATTATGTGTACCCTGGGGAAAAAAAGAAAAAAACTTTTATAACCTTTTAAAAATCAGGCGTAACATATACATCACCTAGCCATGTTTTATTGTTGTTTTAGGAAATGTATTAGGTAGATTTAAAAGTCACTTTCCAAGAATTTAGAATATCCAGTATTTCAAACAATCCTGTTTGGGTATAAATGTCTTAAACACACTCAATACTTAAAACCTAAGTTTAACTGAAAATATCAAAATTAAAACATATAAAACGTTATAAAGTGAGAATTTTTATTGTTTTTAAAAAAAAATTCTGCTCTTTTTGAATTTGACACCACAAACACGTTTTTAAAAAAGTGTTTGTAGCCACTGGGTAGCAACACCTTTTACCAACACTAAGCTTTAGGAAACTGATGAGACAAGTTGCTTTAATTGTTAAATGGTAACGCCACATCAAGTAGCGATTCATTGCTGCAGTAATGTGTCCCTCATTCTCATGTTATACTTGACATGTCCAAATCATGTCATAAATGTGCAAAACTAGCAAAAGCCAATGTTTTAAACTGATGTATACTGAGGCTGTGTGTTGTGAGTCACATTAAACGCCACTAATACGGGGGTGCACTGAAGTGTCTTTAGGTTGCTGCAAATAAGCAAAGACGTCTTAAAGAAGAGGTCACCTTCTCACCAATACACCAGGGTTTCTGTGTAAAAAGTTTGGACACACGTTTTTAAAAGAGAAGCAGATTTTCTAATAATATAATTGATCAGAAATACAGCGTAGACATAGATAATATTGTAAATGGCTATTGCTGCTGTTTTTTAAAGGCATATTTCAATAAACGTGCATAGGTCTATAATCCGCAAACATTGGGGCTGTCTTTCTATAGCATGTTATGTTTGTTAATGCAAATGAATTCAATCAAAAGGAGATTAGAAAATCCTTTTATAATGATGCTAACATAGCTGAAGACATGGATGTGTTCATGAAAAACATGCTCATTCCCATGTGTCTAAGCTTTTTACTGGTAGTGTGCTTTTTACTTAATGATACTAACATGCTTTTACTTAAAGATTTCTAGTTGTTATTGATTTTTTTCCATTAAGTTTTTAAACTTTTAAACTGTCTTTTTAAATGGTCATCTTGCTTTACCAATTGTCCAATAACAGATTCTTTCAGAAACAAGGACCATTATCAGTAACAGTAGCACTGAGTATTTACATAGTATTTACATAATTACCTACCAAATTATAAAATGTATCAAGGCAGCAGAATCTGCTGTCTGTGAATCTGTTATTTTCTATCTAACCAGTCAACATAAGTGCAGGAAGTTGTGTGTTACTTTTTAGACAAGGGGAAAACCCTCAAGGGTGGCAATAACATGTTTTTTCCCAGGTGTTCACTGACATCTCTTATATACCACTTAATTTAATAAATATATGAAGTACATGCCACATCTTCTCCATATGCAGCTTCCAATAAGTAAGTATCATCATCACAAGAGCTTACTCTCTCACCAAAACAGTAAAGTACAGTAGCTCTTTGTTTCCATCTTGTTAGGCAACAATTCCCTTTAATTTTGACCACATCTACTGACAATCCCCTCTCCCATTTCTCACCAGGACCAGACAGGTGTCCACCAAAGCGAAAGTTCCTGAGCGTCCGATCCCTGCACTGCAATGCACCACTGAGGGCCCGTGCTCTGGGTCCAGCGAGCTGGACTCCCGAACTTTGAAAAGGAAGTTGAGGAAGGAGGCGGGAGATTCTGGGACGCCAAAGTCAGGCCATGTGGTGTAGTGAAAGTGGTAGATTTCCCGTGACTCCGCTGTCTACAACACAAAACATATGATAGTGGCCATGGTTGGAGAATCTAGCAAAGTCAGCAGCAAAAATGACACTGCATAAAATAATGAATAACACGTTTAGCCACCGAAAATGCTGGACCATTCCAGAGTTTAACAAAGGTTGTATTATCTAATAGTCCTCCTCTCATGCTCACCTTTGTGTTCTGCAGTTCTAGCACACGGATTGTGAAATAGGATTGGTCTTCCTCTGAAAGCAGCCTGACAATAAAGCCTGTGTCTGTGAAGGACATCTGTAGCTCCTCGGTGGTAGGCCAGTACTGCGCACACTTTTCCTGTTAAATCAAAAATGACTTTACTCAGTGTGGATATAAGCCACAAGCTCTGGGTCTTCTGAAGGGTTGTGGTTACTGAGAATATAGAATACACAAGACAGGGTTCATCACTACATGTTGCCCTCACCAGCCTTGATGCCGCCTCCCCAACATACAACAGCAAAGATCATAGCACTCTCTACTAAAGACTGATAGAACATCTTTGCACAAAATCAAAGTCGCAAAGCCTCCAGAGCAACAGTTTGTTATGTTCTTTTTTGTATAGAGCATCTGTGTAGTTTGTCCACTCCAGTTTGTAGTTGATGGGGACTCCAAGACACTTCTATGACTCAACTATCTGAACATCTTCTCCCAGGATGGTGAGTGGGAATGGGGTCTTCCTGCTCTTTCTGAAATCCACCACCAGTTCTTTGGTTTTACTGATGTTGAGCTTTAAGCGGTTACTGCTGCACCACTCAACAAAGCTTCAATCAGCGTCTGTTCTCCTCATCGTTATCATTACTGATGCATCACCACCTCAGATACACAGCCATCTAAACGAACAAACAGTGGCTGCCCAGTAAGGCAGTCTGTGATACACTCCACAGTGTCAGTGTGAACCTGTATTTTCTGCAGCTTTGCAGCAGGCAGATGGGCTGGATGGTGTTGGAGGCACTCGAGTCAAAGAACATTACTCTCACAGTGCTTCCCTGCCTCTTCAGGTGGGATGCTCTGTGCAACAGGAAAATTATGGCATCCTCCACTCCAATGTGTCCCTGATTGCTTTGACCAACTGCCTTGATTGATGTTTGAAAATTCAAACTCAAAAACAGAACTTGCTGTCAAAACTGACATCCATACCCATACGTGTGATTTTAGCAACCAAAAATAGATTTAAAAGTATATGGAACATTTGGGAAAATACACTTTGACTCACATCTCATTCTACTGACAGCGTGGCTGGCCAAGACAGCCAGTAGTGTGTATTTTCTCACATGTACTGTAGCACTCAGCAACAAAGCAAACTAGACTATGTCCCAAAATATCAAACTATTTATTCAGATATGGAAGAATGTAGCCTCACTGTGCATACAAATGATAGACAAACTAGCATGAACTATTCAGGCAGAGTGCTCTGTGTGAACAAACATCTACAGCTAATGTCAGCATCAAGATATGACTTGCATTGCGTCCCACTGAAAACATTTAAATATAACTGAAAACCTATAAACAATTGATCAACATATGCAGAAAAGTTGACTTACAGATCCCTTTTCGATAACTCGGTTGAGCATTATGACAGCTTTGGAACATTGCTCCCAAACCATCAGCCAGAAATGACCACAGGTATTCCTCAATGGACCCTGTTTAAGCAAAGGCAATCTTCACAATTGTGTATAACCATACAGAGCGTGACATGTTCGCTGCCTGTACTACACCCTTACCTGAGAAAGAATGTAAGCTCTTTGGGCTTCTTCGACCATGACTAAACTTGCATTGATGTAGTCATTTTCAGAGTTTTCAAGTTTTACTCGACTGTGATCATCTGAAACGAGACAAAACATCACAAACCGGTAAAAAAGAAAAATCACAATAATTTCACTTTCAGCAGGTATTCCAACACTACCAGTCAAAAGTTTGGACACACCTTCTCCTTCAGTGTTTTTTTCTTTTTTTCTTTTCAACATTGTACATGAATACTGAAGACATCTAAACTATGATAGAACATGCATGAAATTATATAGGAATATTGTATATTTGCAGTAGGGCTCACATGGGCTGACATCTCTGTAGCGGTTCAAATTCCGATTTGTTGGAAGTCTAGCCACTCTGTAAGGATAGTCACCGGCTTGGTTGCGGATCTCCTTTTGGACACAAGAAGTAAGAAGTGTCAGAGTTTGAAGTGTTACTGAAAGTGTAACAAGTTGGCAGCATTAATAGAACTAACAGACAGAGTTAAAACACCTTGAATACAGCATGTATTTTTGTGCATTGTTTTGTTATGAGGTTTGTGTAATTACTGTATTATCATGCGCTACAGTTTTCAGACAGCAGGCAGTAACTTTGTTATTCCTAGAAACTAGCTAGACTTTGAGACAGTGACAGATTTAGCACGAATAAAATAACACCACTTTTTATGAGCTAGAAATTACACTGAATAACTTTTGTATTCTGCATGGGGGTCATTTAATTAATAAACTATTTTATTGTATAAATAATCGTTGAGGCTGTAGCAACAGTATGTTGTGTTTCAGTGTTTGAACTTCTGAAGATTTGGAGATTAGCCAGCTTTTTCTAACAATAATCATTTCCATATCACTCAGGTATTCTACGGTTACTAGCTTCAAACCACAGGGTTAAAGATAAAGTTAAGACTACACAGAACCATTACAAACATAAAACGACAGCGTTAACTAACGTTAGTGGGCTCCCTCCGACGGCTGGGGGTAAAACACAAGCGCTTTTCTCTGGAAGTCCTGATGAGTTCTCAGAAACTGTAGCTGACGTCTGCTAGCGTCAGTCAGCATTAACCTAGATGAGCTCCACTGTGGGGACTGTGCCGCTACCTTACACGTTTTCTAGCTGCAATCTTTGTAGCTACGGAAGTCTGCGACCCCGCGGACTGGTAGTTTCCCATTCCACTTTATTAGGTGCATTGCACTGGTTATATAAAGCATCAGTAAAATATGTCGTGGGGTCTAAATGAACACAGTTGACTTTAAATGTGTCGCCCGTTACGGTAAAAGTAACCAAACACTGATAAAGGTGTCTTGCTGGCTAGCTATCAAATTAGCTAGCTAGCGTTAAGTAACGTTAAGTTAGCAAACGATCGTCATAGAAACACGGGAGGCCCACTGTCCCGACTTACATTGTAAAGATTTTGCCACCTCCCGGACGAATCAATCTCTTCAAATTCTTGCTCCATTGTATCGTAGTTATTCCCTGAGACACTAGTTGGATGATCTCCGTTCACCAAATAAGCTACTATTTTCTGTCAGTCATCTACAAAGCAGTCTGTAATCTCTGCGGGGAGTCTGCTGCCCCTGCACAGTACCGACTCAACTGGGTTGCCAGTTGTGTATCTACGTCAACCTCCTACCACAAGTTGTTCCTATACGTTCAAGAGGAATTTGTGTGTGTGTGTGTGTGTGTGTGTGTGTGTGTGTGTGTGTGTGTGTGTGTGTGAGAGAGAGAGAGAGAGAGAGAGAGAGAGAGAGAGAATTGGTTATTTACAAATATGCAAATAATACATATTGTAAACGTTAAACAAAATTACTGTTGAATATGTGTAAATGTAGATTATAAAATAGAAATTTCTAAGAACAGTCGTCTTGTCTACAACTGTTTCAGTGTCATTGTGAATGTAGTCAGTGGCTTCATATCAGTCTCCACTGACTTACTAAACCTGGCAACCCAGGTAACCTGTAGATGGCAGTTTACCAAACCTATAACAAGATGCGACCTACAAACAATTTTTAATAACAGCCATATTCTAACATTACATTCTGGTTGTTGTTTGCTTTGACAAGTTCCAACATAAACGCGAGCTTACAATAGCTCAAAATACGGTTTACTTAAAACTGGTGTGAAAGCGCCGCTCTGTGGTCAACACTGAGCACACAGTCGGCTGAGCTTGCACACCACGAGACGAGGACCCGCCAAACACACATACACTGCAGTAAACACATGACAGGCCTGCTAGCTGACCAGCTTAGCTAGTTACTGGAATATTGTAGTTGCAGACATGTTTGTAGCGCGTAGTATCGCGGCCGATCACAAAGATCTAATTCACGATGTGTCGTATGATTTTCACGGCCGAAGAATGGCGACTTGCTCTAGCGACCAAAGTGTGAAGGTAAGTTAAGTACACACCGCGTTGCTAATGTTAGCCTTAGCTGTCACTGCTAGCTTGGTAACTATACCTTTCTTATCAATACCCCGAGCCCACAGTTGAGCTTATCTACAGGTATAGTCTCATTTCCCACCAGTTACTGACATACGTAGTGGTATAATATTAGCTATATTTGCTGCTCGTTCAAACTTCATTGTGTTTCGCCACTTTGTTAGCCACGGAGCTTGATGCACAAGCTAGGAAAGCTGTAGTATTGGTGTAAACAATGCAGAGTACCGTATAAAACGTTAGAATAAGTAACGTTAACATAATACCGTTTTAATTGTAAGTCTACTTTGGACCTCAAGGTGAGAACTCTCTCACTTGTTATTGGGTGTGTGGCTTAAGAAATGTGTACACATAAAACTTAATATCTGGGACATTTCTTAACGCTGTGATCTTATTCCTTACAGGTTTGGGACAAAAGTGAAAATGGAGAGTGGCACTGCACGGCCAGCTGGAAGGTAAACCACCTGCAGCTGCTTGATCAGTCTTAACCATAGAACTTTTCCTGGTAAACTGTCATTTTATCACCTGGTGTGCTTTGCATAACGGCACAATAGTTTTGCATTTGCTTTCTTTCCTGTTTATTTTTTACTGTGTGTCTTGTGGATAAATCCATGCTTATGGATGCAGCTTTAAATCTAGTTTTGAGGATGAGTGATTTGACAGAACCTGTTTGTTCTTTTTCCTCAGACACACAGTGGATCAGTGTGGAGAGTGACCTGGGCTCATCCAGAATTTGGGCAGGTTCTAGCATCCTGTTCCTTTGACAGGACAGCTGCCGTCTGGGAAGAGATTGTAGGGGAGTCCAATGATAAACAAAGAGGACTGAGCCACTGGGTTAGTAAACCAGCTGGACGCACATGCAACACTAGGCCTTATGAAATACCATTTTCATAGTCGTGTTTGAATTTTTTACTGTGTGGTTTGTTTGTACGATTGTTCCAAGTGGAATTCACCAAACTCTTGAATCATGTTAGCGAAGAGGGGATGGACATCTTTTAACATCTTTAAATCTAAAATATTTTAAAGTAAATCTATAATATTGAATGATCATATAGTGAATGGCATATAAATTTAGCATATGCTTGAGCAGAAAGACAGTCTGTCAGACATGTAAGACAATTCTGTGAACCACTTGTGAATTCTGTTTGTACCTAGTGCAAAGGTGTCCTTCTGATTCCTTTTCCGGTAATTCAGTGTATTGTGTTCCTCTGTTTTAGATAAAGAGGACCACATTAGTAGACAGTAGAACTTCAGTGACTGATGTGAAGTTTGCCCCTAAACACATGGGCCTGATGCTGACGACATGCTCTGCGGACGGAGTGGTGAGGATTTATGAGGCTCCTGATGTGATGAACCTGAGTCAGTGGTCCCTGCAGCACGAGATCTCCTGCAAGCTCAGCTGCAGCTGCATCTCTTGGAATCCCTCCAGGTTAGACCACATGTTAAGTCTTGAATCTTACTTCTGTGACAGTGCATTGTTTGGAGCATTTATACAGGGTTTCTGCAGATCCTTTAAAAAGTCTGATATTTAGAGCTCAAAAAGTCTTGCAAAAGTCTTAAATATGATTTCATTAGGTCTAAAAATTATTCATCGTGTTAAGGTGATGCTGAATATTTTAATGTCAAGTTGTTGCATTCATTTAGTCTTGCATTTATGTGTTTTTTGGGAAAATTGTTGCCGCACGTTAGCGCCCAA
Source organism: Helostoma temminkii (assembly GCA_900302695.1). Lineage (NCBI taxonomy): Eukaryota > Metazoa > Chordata > Actinopteri > Anabantiformes > Helostomatidae > Helostoma > Helostoma temminkii. The sequence goes on from OMLM01009344.1 coordinate 85,837, forward strand.
ACGCATGTTCAGGTTGTAGCTGCACATGGTAAACGCTGAATCAAAACCATCCTGTCACCCTGCAGGTGTTTTGAGTTATTCAGAATCATCCTTGAGTGAGTTAGGTAATGTAACATGTCTTCCATGACTGATTGTTTTCTGTCAATTTTTACTCATCTTTTTTTCCCCATGTCGATAGAAAATATAGTTCTTGGATTGCATTCAAGCCCTGTATAAACCCGTTGGCGTTTTACATTGAAATAAGTGTTGGGATGTAGGCTATTGAATGCTTAAAAAAATAGAGGTGAGACTGCCTTAAACAAAAGGTCACTGTAATTTAACTAGCACATTACCACACGAAAAATCTGTTTTCATGATTGTTTAATGGTTTAGAGACACAAGTTGTGAAATGCAAAATAAAGGAGAAATATCTAAGAATCTGCACTAATTTAATCTGATTTAACATTCACGTAAGATTCAAGTAAATGAACTTGCAGTCATTGTTTACCTATTGTACTTAAAGCTGTGCCTTAACTTTCCAGAATTTCACTAAGAGTCATTCACTAAGAAGCGCTGTGAAAGAGTCAGCAGTCAAACAGTTATTCCAAGCACAGAGAGGCTTTCTCTGTTTCACGACAAAACACAACACATCTCCGGAACTACAGCATGCAAGAGCTCAGCAACAGCTAAACATTTTGCTATGCCACGTGTGAAAGCAGCAACAAAAGCCCACCATTTGGGGACTGCTACTCATCCACTGAGACGACTCAAACACACCCTTCTTTTTGTATTATTTTTTTCGTGCTGCCATTTATACACTCTTATGTAGAATGTATTAGGATCTGTCTTTTTCTCCCTACCACCCAGCTCTCGTGCCCACCCGCCGATGTTCGCAGTAGGGAGTGACGACAGCAACGTAGCGTACGGTGGGAAAGTTCAAATCTATGAGTACAATGAAAACACAAGGTATGTATATGTGTAGTGTTTGTGTGTATATTTGAAATACACCAATATAAAAGTCTAATAGGTTAAACTAATGAAAAATTTCCCCCAAATGTTACTAAGGAAATATGCTAAAGCTGAAACACTGATGACTGTCACTGACGCAGTCCATGACATTGCATTTGCTCCAAACCTTGGAAGATCTTTCCACGTCCTCGCCATTGCAACAAAAGATGTCAGAATCTTTAAGCTCATTCCAATGAGGTGAACGAGTTTTTCTGTTTCTGACACTCTACATCAGAAGATTCCTTAAACGAAAGTATAGCACAATGTCGTCTATGTGACAGGAAGGAGAGCACTTCTACAGGACCCACCAAGTTTGAGGTGCAGATTGTGGCTCAGTTTGACAACCATAACTCCCAAGTGTGGCGTGTGAGCTGGAACATCACCAGCACCCTGCTGGCCTCGTCAGGGGATGATGGCTGCGTACGTCTCTGGAAAGGTAGGGAGGATTTGTTGGCTACTGCTGATTACTGTATTCAGTTGACTTCATTTGATTTGAGTGCATTTAGCTAATGAATCTGTTTATTGTTGGAGAATGTTTTTAAATGCAGGGATGTCCAGTCCACTTTGGCTGATGGATTGTTGGTATCAATAGATTTAAGAAAAATGAACTGAGCAGTTCAATTGAGCTGATGTGCTTTAAGTACTTTACTTTTTTTCTGTGTAGAGCATCAGTGACAGGTAGAGAGACAAACACATACTCAGATCTTCAGGGGTAGATTTATACGCTACATTGTGTTAGTTTTAGTCTGACTCATTTGAACCTAAAGCTGTCTTCAAATAATTTAGATTTTCACTTTTATGTACCACATAAAAAATATGAACCATTGAACCAGCCATGTGATTTGATCATCTCTCCATGCATTGGCCTCTTTTCATGTACCCTCCAGATATCAGCTTACTGGAGAGAGATGATTGTAGCCGGGTTACTTTAGTGCACACAAACACAGTCTTTGTTATTAATCGGTTCACACCAGTGCCTTTAAACATTAGGTGCATCCCAAGTTAATTTTAAGCCTTGTTGTTACCCTCACTAGCATCTTAGTTGCAAGTAACAGACATAAGGTTTACATCTGTAAGAAATTATCTGTTCACCTTGTTATAAAGACCAACTTTACCACTAATATCTCTCTGCAGCTAACTACATGGACAACTGGAAGTGCACGGGCATCCTGAAAGGAGATGGCAGCCCGTTTACCAGTTCATCTGGTCAACCCACAGCCATGAGCACCCTGGTGGGCTCTTCTGTTCAGACCTCCCAGAATGCACTGAACGGGATGTCTGCAGGAAGGTAGGTGGTGTGGTGCGTCTGATGCCACTCACCCTGCCCAGCCAGAACTGACAACTTAGTATGCCTCACACTGACCAGGACTGCAGCTGCTCACTGACCCAGTGCTACACTCATGCAAAAAGCTTGGCTTCCAGCATACAGGCTGTCACCATCAAGCCTGTGGAATCCTGTGTGTGGTGGTGTTTTTTTTTAACATGTGATTTCCTCATGATTTATACCAGTGAAAATTTAACATGTGACTGTTTGGGATATTCAGCAAAACCATTAAAGTTATGTAACTTCACTGAAAGCTAAGGCATCTTGATGGCCTATATTTTATGTCAGTTACAGTTGAATATTTAAGTTGCTTGTTAATTTTTCAACAATTTTCTCCTGAAATTACTTTTCAGTTTAAATGTATGCTTGAGGAAATATTGTCAAAGTCTTTGCTGAGCAGGACAGCTTTAGTCGACCTTATCAACCAACTGCAATAACAGAATAAAACAGTTCAAAAGTTGGAGCGATGTGTAAAATGTAAATAAACCCACAATGCATTGATTTGTGAATCATTTAAAAACCCACATTTGATTGAAAATTGTACAAAGACAACATATTGAATGTTGAAACTGAGAAATTTGATTGTTTTTCAAAAAATATTTGCATTTTGAATTGGATTTGCCATTCAGTATTAGGATTAGGTCTTGTCTCTTGTGTCTAGAGAAATCTCTGGATTTTACAGTATGTACTGCAGATGGTGCACATTTTATCTCAACATAAATTTGTTTGCAATTTTATGTTGAATAGTGTTTATGAAAGGTCTGACTGATGTCCAATTCACAATAAGCATTTCTTTAATAATCAAAACTCCTAATTTCAGCATTTGGTGTTCTGTTTGTTATTTCAATCAAATCTAGGTTTTTAAACCAACGTTAATACAAACAGGGTTCAATAAAACATGTGGCTTGAATACAGCAATTCATGCTAACACCTTTGAAGCGAGACTGTTTAACTTTTAAAACACACAAACACATTCTTCCTTTGGCAAAAAAACATCTTCTCAGTTCATTACTCTCAGGGGTTTTGTTGATATACAGCCTCAAACAGTCCTGTATGGTCTAGTATGGTGGCTAATGTTGAAGTTTACTGTGTGAAGGGCAGTAATTCATAAAAACAAAGGCTGTATGACTCTTGTGTAGTTCATACCCCATGTTTTAGCATTTACCATTATCTGTAATAGTCACCTGAAGACACAGCAATCACTGTTCAGCAAAGGTTACATAGGCTCGCTTTGAAAATAGGATAATAAATTTGCAAATATGACAGATTTACAGAGATTACAAGTGCGATTAAACTAATGGTGTTTGAGCCAACACAGATTGTGTCTGTTTTATGTGGCTAACCTAATAACCTCTGACTTAACGAAACATCCTTACCCTTCCTGTTGTTTTTTCACTTAACATCACATTTGTACTGCATCAGATTTTATGTTACACAATCAACAGATCTTTGTTATGCAGTTTGTAAAATGATGGATTTCTTGCATTCCAACATGTGTGACAGTGGGTTTGTTGAAGTAATGTGCTATTGTACTGCTTGTGGCATGCAGGAATGGCAAGAGAACTCCCTTTGCACCCCCACTGCGGCAGCTGACCTCTCCAAAGACATACCAGCATCCTGTACATTACTAATGTCTCTTCTGCATCAGCATCCGTTTGAACTTGTATAACGTTTGACATGTGTCAGGTGCTAGCTTACACTTGGTGTGCTACTGGATGAGGACTTAATTTTGTCACAAACTTGCCTGGTTCTGTTCATTCTCCACTTTATTACAACATGTTGTGACCTCTTTGAATAGATACCTTTAAAAATAATAAACTTCTATCAGCACTCTCCTCCCTGCCACTCTTCCTTTTTTCTTTCGGCAGCTTACGTGCTCTTTTCTCTTTTAATTTCTCATTTGTACCCTTTTTTATGTTTCCCCTCTGTATTCCGTTGTCATTGTCTTTCTCTTGTCCACACATTTGTCGTCTTTGTCTCCTTCCGTGTTTTACATTGCCTCAGGTATTTCTTTCCACCTCTGGATCCTCCCAGAGCAGGGACCCGATACGGTCACTTGCTGCCTCCCTCCTCCCTCATAGAGCCCTGTGATGCTGAGCCCATTCAGCCTCAGCCAGTGGCTCTTCCCCACAGACTGTCCTCTAGAGCACTGCTACCCTTACCAGAGGCTGAGGGGCAGTGATATTGCTGTGCTGTAGGTAAAATTAGTTCTAATAAAGATCACCTTTAAAGTTTTATTGTTATTCTGAGCGTTAATTCAAAAAGCAATTGGAAAATGTCTTGAAGATTTTGTGACTTTTGCATTAAAGGGCCAGGATAGTGATTTTTGAAAACCGTTTTAATAGTGCAATGTTCAGTTAATGATGATCTGAATAATAAAATTTTAAAATTCTTAGTTTTGTATTTTTGTGAATGTGCAATGTAAACCCACATCTATGTATGTGTGTCTTGGGGTCATCACGAGCTGGTAAGTCACAAAATGGAGAAGCACCGTCAGCGAACGGCCTGGGCAATGAGCGGCTGCACACGATATGTGACACTGTCCATGGAGGTTTAAAATTACATCAAGATATTAAAAGAATGTTTTTACATGTTTTCCTACACAACAAACAGTATTCATTCAAGAGTGATATGGAAATAATAGCACATGATTCATCATGATCTCTTTTTGTTATGACTAAATGGGGCTGAAGCAACTTCATATTTTTCCTACACATTTTTTCCTTTGTGCTACTGAGAAATGAGCTGATCCTTAACCCTTTTGTGTTGTGGTTGATTAGTATTAAAGCAGGTGCATAACATTTCCATGTGGGCTCAGTTAAGGATCAAATTGTGTGTAAATATAAGTTAATGCTAACATTTTCACTTTAAAAGGAGTATACAGGAGGAGTATATTTGTTTGGACAGGGATGGTAAAACATTGCATGGCTCGCTTGCCTCTCCCTCTGTGAAAACCTTGGGTGCCAGCTCTCAGCAGGCAGCTGTCTGCTATCTGAGGCTTTCTTGCAGCTGTTTGAACACTTGATACAATAATCTCCCCTCTCTAGGCCAGCAACTGTCAAACTGTCCATCTTTGAGTTTTTGTATTGGACATGTAATGTTTACTTGATTTGGGAGCTCATGTGTAGAACTCAATAAGTATTTAAACACACACCCGAATGATTAATCACTGGACTAGTTTCCAAAATGTTCCAACGAGCCATCAATTCCACAGATGGACATGAAGCTCATCCTATCGATGTTAACTATTTCATACTCTCAATTTCGTTGTCCAATAAAAGTGCTTAAAACTAATTAAGTCCCGCCCTCGCTGACGCTCAGGCGGGCTTCCTGTTGTTTCCGGGCGCTGTTTGGTCCTCGAAGCTGTTTTACGGTTTGTTTGATATGCTGGGTTTTAAGTGATAATGCAAAACAGCGTGTGTGAAAAGTTACATTTAGAGCTTAATTACACTTTGCAAACTGCATGTGCAGCTTTATAGACACGCAGTTTGGGTTCCAGAAACAACGTCTCGTGGTCAGCGGTGAAGTAGGTTAGTGAATCTGAGTTGAAGTCCAACTAACGTTTATGATTTAACGTTAGCTAATTCACTTGTTGAAACGGACCAGTCTTGAAAGGGCTAGGCTATGTTAGCAAACAGGCTTTGCTAGCCAACTAACTAAGACATAAGCTATACCTTAAGCTAACTTTAAAAACATGTGTCGTTCGTAACTTGTCTTCCTGCGACACTTTCCGAATAAAAACAGTGAAATAATTCAAATTTAGGTTGTGACGAGTTTGGCAAACTTGCTTGTTTTTAGCATTTAGGCTAGCTAAACTTGTGAAATGAGCAAAATAACATAGCGTAATTACCATTAAGTTTAGCTTATTGCTCTCAGATTGTTGTTCTAATAGGGCAAACTGTGAACTCGCAAAACACAATAATTTATGTAACTTTAAAACACAAAAACAAAGTTCATTTGTACTATCGACTAGCTCCTTTCACTGGGTGTTGTGCGGTGCTGTCTAAGAACTGATCATTTCTAACGTTAAAATAGTAGACACACAATTCAAATTGTGCACTGTAACTCCCATGAGTACATGTTTTATCGAATGTGTTTTGAGCTCTCTAAGTGCTAACATTCTCCGTTTGTCACTTTAACTAGACATTATAAATGGGCTTCACCTGAACTGAACCCAAGCCACATTTGGCTGTCACTCTGCTCCATCCACAATCATGGCAGACAGTTTTTACAAGTTGGAAGATGAAGCTTTCCCCAGTTTCCTTTGCAAGTCTATGGACAGTACCAATGGACGCGCCACACTGGGGAATGTGACATTGGGTTCAGGCCCAGGACTGCCAGTGGCTGCCTCTACAGTGGCTAAAATTAGACCAGTGTCTGACAACAGGTGGGTGCTTCCTGCTGCTATGGACAGATGTGATATGGATATGTTCTCCCCTTTTTATTATGTCTGTCTAGTGTACATAGGCATTCATCAATTACTCTCTTCTTCACTTTTTATTATTTTTGTAAAGCACTTAGAACACAGGGATGGCATCTCCAAACACAGGACGCAGAAATTGTAATGTGTACACATATGAGTGCATTATCCTCTCCATTTAAACTGTTGTGTTGCTTCTTAACTTTATAATTATGTCTATTTGGCTCATTTTTCCTCCATTTGGATTTTTCGCAGTCTCTCAATGTGTCAGTTTTTCCATCAGATATCTTGACTAACTGTAACCAATGAAAGTTGTGGGGATTATTACTTTTTTAACCAGTCTGTTCGATACCGGTAGTACCTTTTGCAAAGAAATACAACAGCAAAAACCATGCTAAAAACACACAATTTACAAAGAATTTACACATTGCAGTATTTGGTTATATTGTGTATTTTCATCTTTTTTACCTAAATTACAGTGTCCTTTGCTATGTTAGCTATAATGTGTTTTTAAAGATAAATTTGTTCTACTTGTTATCTTTAAGTGTATTTTTTTTTTTTCTTATCACATTAATGTGCTGATCAAATAGGTTACCTGCAAAACTCTAGCTTGGTAAAGAAACCTGGTTTAGTTACATTTGTTATCATTCCTAATCTTAATTTGAGAAAGTCTCTGACACAATGTGTAGTGTAAAACATGACTACCTGTTGTAATGCTTCAGTTTTATCAGTTTTTTTCTTAATTTGACAGTTAAATTAGCATTCAAATGCTTTTAAGAATTGAAGTGGTCACATCCAAAAAAATTATAGTCAAATGTTTTAACAATAGATCCCTCCAAAATATAGTCCAAAATTTCAGTACCAAGAACAGCACTGTTGGGTAAAGTAATGTTGTGCACTTTTGCTTTACAGAGGAGATACCATTGAAGTGTCCTATGTGGAGGGCAAAGAGCTGCAGCATGCCAACACGCTGTCATCAGTGGGAGAACAGCCCAAGTTTGCCTTAAGCTTTAAAGATGATTTGTAAGTTATGAATATACAATATGTGCATGTAGATGTCATTATAGAATTCTGTTGCTTTTGAATTCTGTAAAAGGGCTTATGCTCTTGCTGAACACACCTGATCTAGGATATCGGCACTGGGTGGTGATGGCAGGAATAGTTGGAAAACAAGCAGGACAGTGGCCCTTGAGGGCCAGGATTGATCACCCCTGGGCATGCCAGCAGTACCTGTTTTTGCTAATTTAAGTAAAGCTCATCACTATATAATACAATGAACGTGTATCTCAGTGTACATTATTTGATACAGTTGTCTTTATACGCCATGTAAGTTGCATAATTTTCACTCAGTGTACTTTTGTGTGTGTGTATCCTTCTTTTCCAGTGAATTACTGTCACTGATTACGTTTACATACACATAAGTAAGCAGGTTACTCTGAGAGCAGCTTTCTCCAGTAGTCTGGGAACTTAGTTTACATGCAATTAAGAAACATTGAAATCTGTGTATGTGCAATGAGCCATAAATTAATTGATTTCTCTTATTTTAACTGTATAGTGGCAGAAAATGCTGCTTTCTGACTTTTGTATTCACGTGCAGAGTGACAGCGCAGGATGAGAGCAAAGGAGAGAGAGGGACACGGCTGATTTAAAGTGCAAACTGGATAAAAGAAATCTGCCGTTGATAGTGACTTATTTAGATTTATGCGAGCCTTTTGTTCATCACAGGGACAATGCAGATGACTTCATTGCAGCCCACCGTCTTTCAAACATGCTTGTGAAGATTAATCTGGATGAGAGTGCATCACGAAACCAAGACTCCATGCTCAGAGTGCTTCCCCCATATATGGGCTCAATTCATGGTCGGCCCACAGAACTAGGAACAGGTAAACGCTTCTGCTTCTCTCTAGATTTAGAAATAACCCTTTTGTGCCCATACTGTTGTCTTCACTTAATTCCACACACACACACACACACACACAGTTTTTCTCATATAGAGAACAAATATTGTAATTATCAGCCATTATCAGACAATCTTTAGATGATACTAATGGACTTTTTGGTATCCTCACAGATCTGTCAACAGGGCTTCTGACATTTGCCAAGTTTGGACATAAAGATGCAGATGCAAAGGTAATATATAATATTATAATATAATCTTATAAACACAAGTTTAATTCTGCTGTATTTTCAAATATTCAGTTGCATCTTAGCTGTTTAAAAATAGATGTATAATATCAATATAAAATCTATTATTTTGACAAAGTTATTAAATATTACTAATTTACATTTAAACCACATCTTGATTGTTTCATTTTCAAATCATTTTGACTTACAGAAGCCAAATAATAGGTTGCAGTTTTTGAATTAAAACAATTATTTCTGTTGTAATGTGCATTATCTCCAATAACACTCAACAAAAGCCATAATCTATTCAGTCACTACAAGCAACAGCTGAGGAAGACAATGTACAGAGTGAGGGAATGGACAGTGACCATTTCAGTGGCAGTAACTCAAGCTTCCTGGCAAATGAGCAGCTCATGTCTGTGGACAGCATGAACAGTGATATCACAGGTATGACTCACCTTTTGTATTTGGAGCTTTAACGCTGTACACTTATTATATTATTTTGTTACACTGATTCTTGAGTTGCAGTAAATGCATGTTTTTGCCAACATGTCGTCATAATTGTAATAAATATGCGTTTGGTTTCCTAGATGATGACATTGATTTGAACAACCTTCCTGATGATGAACTTGAACTGTACTTCAACAAACTGGTCCCTTCCGCCATGCAGAGAGGCAGAGTAGAGGGCCAGGAGATTCCTGCAGCAGTAAGACTGTTCTCCCATTTTAAAATCACAAAGCAGACAGCATATATTATATTGACTTGGTTCTCTTTGCTTGTATAATACTTTACATCGTCCCAACAGTAGCAACCTATAAGGAAACTGTTCAATTGAAATATTGCATTCAAATAATAAATTTTTCTTAGGAACTGCCTGGTGCTTCTGATGATCTGTCAAACTGTAGTTCTGCAGAGCCGGATCAGTATAGACACCAGTTCCTTGGTGATTACAATCAGGTGAGCATGTGGCATGTGCTGCCTTATAGGGATGTAACAATGCTGAAATTTCTGATTTTGATACAATAGTTTGAAAAATATAAAAATTTGAAAACATTTTCAATACCACAGGGAAAAATTGATGAAACATGAGGACATAAATATCTGATCCGTATCCGTGCATGTGCTTGGCCACAGCTTAGCTTTAAGAATTTGCATCGTACTTCGTTTGTAGGGTAGGCTCTGAGTGTGTCCTTGTCACTGCAGCTGCATTTGCAAGGTTTTGCATGTATAGTGCAATGAACACACTCTATTAAAGTCTATAGATTTTTGAGGGAAACAAATGGTGAAGTTACATTTAGCTTTAACAAAAGAAATATGTAGTTTACTCTGACAGAACATGCTCATCATTATAATAATAACATAATAACTCATTCATGCTTCTTTCAAGCTGCTTATTGATCAGTTGAAATTACTGCTGTCTCACAGCCACTTGCATCTCCTCTCAATGAAAGTAGATGAAACTGCTTGAAAAGTTAATTTTCAACAATAAAAATTCAGTCATTGCTGTTATAAATTGGTACCATAGACCTTTGTTGTCTGAATATAATTTAGGTGTTGTCTGGGTGATATTTTACCACACAGTTTTGTACTGTTACTTCAGGAACTTTTCCAGATGCCTGACGTTCGCCTGGCTGCTACGGGTATGGACTCCTGTCCTGCCAGTGACGAGGACACAGAGGATGAACTTGAATCTGCCAGAAAAAACAACAGTGCTACAACAAGGACACGGCTGCTGCCAAGTACCTCTAGGCA